>CAUYTI010131179.1:0-25035 GCA_963575145.1 Galago senegalensis
TGCCTGTGGTCCCAGCTACTTGGGAGGCGGAGGCAAGAGACTCACTTGAGCCCAGGAGTTGGAGGTTGCTGTGAGCTGTAATGCCACGGCCCTCTACCCAGGGGGACAGCTTGAGGCTCTGTCTCAAAAAAAAAAAAAAAAAAAAAGAGTCCTATAGACTGCTATCACGACAGGTAAACAATTTCTGTAACTCAACTTCAGTGGCTCATATCAGACCATTTTCAAGAGCAGTTTGACTTACAAATCTTAGAGAAGCTCAGACCACAGATCCAAAAATTATATTTACTGGGCCTTACGGTAAGAGCCAAGTGGAGTTAGTTAATCAGGTCTGAGTTCAAAACCCAGTTCAGTCACTTACTAGCTGTGTAACCCTCAATGAAGTGATTTAGATTCCTTAAGCCTCAGCTTGCTCACCTGTAAAATCTACCCGTATCATCAGACTGTTATAGGATGTCATTTTTGATGACTAAATGAAAGAAAATACCTGACATTTAACAAGGACCCAATATATATTAACTTCTTACCTTTTTATTCTCCTACTGCTGTTCATAGGGATATAATCACATAAAGGAACTGTGACTAGGCATAGTGGATTTTTTTTTTTTTGAGACAAAGTCTCACTATGTCATCCTCAGTAGAGTGCCATAGCATCACAGCTCACAGCAACCTCAAACCCTTGGCCTTCAGCAATTCTCTTGCCTCAGTCTCCCAAGTAGCTGGGACTACAGGTGCTCACCACAACACCTGGCTATTTGAGGGGGGCCACGGGAGGGGGGGGTTACAGCTGTCATTGTTGTTTAGCCGGCATGGGCTGGGGTTCAAACCCGCCAGCCTGGGTATATGGGGCTGGTGCCGCACCCACTGAGCTACAGGAGCCACTGAGGCATAGCGTTATTAAACAAAACAAAACAAAACTATTTACCTGGTGAGGAGATACACACGGCTTCAGTACTAAATAGTTACATGGCCTTGAGCAAATTATTGCACCTTTCCAGGCCTCTTTTCCTATCAGGAAAGTGAACTGAACTCATCAGGAGTGAATTGAACTCATCATTTCCAGTTCTATTTATTGAGTATCTACTCTATATCAAACAATCTTCTAAGTGCAAGAAATTGAGAGGTGATACACAAATAAAAATCTCAGGCCAGGCTCAGTGGCTCACACCTATAATCCTAGCACTTTGGGAGGCCCGGGGGGATGGGGAGGAGGGGGAGGATCACTTGAGGCTAGGCGTTTAAGACCAGCCTGAGCAACAGCGAGACCTCATCTCTACAACAAAATTAGCCAGGTATGGTAGTACACACCTGTAGTCCCAGCTACTCGAGAGGCTGAGGCAAGAGGATCACTTGAGCCCAAGTTTGAGGTTTCAGTGGGCTATGATGAGGCCACTATAACTCAAGTCTGGGTGACAGAATATCTATCTCAAAAAAATAAACCCCACTCTTAAAGACTTAGTATTCTAGCAGAAAGGGAGATTCAGATAATAAACAAATATGTTACATGACAACAAGAGTTTCAGGAATCAGGTGAAATAGAATTGTAACATTCCAAAGGGGAAAGTGACTTTGAGAAATGGAAATTAAGGGATTATGTAGTCTAAAATTCTAAAAGATAGAAAAGATCACATATGGGGACTTTATTGCATTCTGCACATTATAATTCTCCATCAGATAGCAACACTTTGGCTTTAAACTCTAAAAAGAATAGATTATATATTTAGTATATACAAAACACTCAATGTACAGAATCTCATGCAGAATCCTAGATAGATAAAAAGCTAGCCATATATTTAGATTAGAGAGACAATCTAAAAGGAATCCCAGAAGAACATCTGGTTCCGTTTCCTGACTTTAGCAAATGACAAATTAAACTATCCAAAAGAGTGTTCCATTTTCTCCTTGAAATTCTTCAAGAGCAAAAATGGCAGACCATCCTAACAATCTAATGTTATTACCCTTAGGCTTAGTGGAATTTCTCCTACCATTATCTCTTAATACAGTCCCTTTTGGCTCAGTGCCTGTGGCTCAAGCAGCTAAGGTGCCAGCCACATACACCAGAACTGGCGGGTTTGAATCCAGCCCAGGCCTGCCAAACAATGACGACTACAACCAAAAAACAGCCAGGCATTGTGGCGGGTGCCTGTAGTCCCAGCTACTAGGGAGGCTGAGGCAAGAGAATCGCTTAAGCCCAGGAGCTGGAGGTTGCTGTGAGCTGTGACGCCACAGCACTCTACCCAGGGCGACAGCATGAGGCTAAGTCTCAAAAAAATACAGTCCCTTTTTAAGACATGATTTCATGAAGCAAACAAATATTTAGAGCCAATCTGTGTGCACAGCATTCATTTATCAAGCACTTCTCCATCACCTATACATGGCTAAGCACTGTGCTAAGGTTAGAAAACAGAGAGCTTAATGTGTGAAGAGTAGATAACCATACAAACAACCAAACCACCATACTCTGTGATACACATATCAGAAGAATCTATAAGCTACAGAGGTACTAAAGAGGAAACAGATAAACCATATGGGAAGAAAAAGCTTCCTAATAGTAAAAAGAGAAAAAGAGAAACTAAAAAAACAGAAAGACAGGAAAACCTTCCTAATAGTAACATCGTCTGAATTGTGTTCAATAGGGCATACTAGAATTTGTTGGCAGGTGAGATTCACAGGTGAAAGAAAAATTCTAGGCAGAGATAAAAGCATGAGAAGATAAACCAAAGAGACTTTCCAGCCTGGCATACTAAGGAAGTCGACTATAGCTAACAAAGATAAAAATAAAAATGCGGCCCAGTACAGTAGCTCACCCCTGTAATCCTAGCACCCTGGGAGGCCAAGGAGAGCATACTGTTCAGGAGTTCGAGACCAGCCTGAGCAAGAGGGAGACTCCATCTCTAAAAATAACCAGGCATGGTGGTAGGTGCCTGTGTCCCCAGCTACTCTGGAGGCTTGACACAAGGGGATCACTTGAACCCAAGAGTCTGAGGTTGCTGTGAGCTATGACACCATGGCACTCTACTAAGGATGACAAAGAGAGACTGCCTCAAAAAAAAGAGACAGAGAGAAATACAAGGAAAATGAGGTTACATTAGGAGGCAGGAATTAGCCCTCATAGGCATTTTGTTGCATGTTCATCACATAGGCTATGGGAACCTAGAAGTCTTAAGCAGGCAACAGATATAATTTGTTCTGCACTTCTGAAGGTTTTTTTCCCTGATAAAAATGTGGGAAAAAAGACTGATAGGGAAGAAAGAATAAAGTTAGACCGGTTAAAAAAAAAAAAACAGTAACATCAGCCCAAAAAGAGATAATAAGACCTTGAACTCAAGTATTAGCAGTGAAGCTGGAGAGATTATAGATGAAGACAAATAGAAGAGATAGAAACAACAGGACTTAGTGAAAGACTGGCTGCGGGGACAGGATGAGGGACAGAGGCATGCATGAGGCCAGGTTTCTGACTTGGACCACTGGATAGATGGGGAAGGCACTCACTAAGAGGAAAAGCACAGGAGAAGAAGTAGCTCCGGGAGCAGAGATGGGGACAATTATACCCAGTTTGGACACAGCAAGTTTGCAGTATGCATGGAACCACATAGAAGAAAATCACTGTGGGCCAGGTGCAGTGTGGCTCCTGCCGGTAATCCTAGCACTCTGGGAGGCTGAGGCAGGTAGACAGCTTGAACTCAGGAGTTCACAATCAGTCTGAGCAAAAAGCATTGAGATCCCTGACTCTACTAAAATAATAAAAAATCTAGCTGGGTGTTGTGGTGGGTACCTGTAGTCCCAGCTACATAGGAGGTTAAGGCAAGAAGATGGCTTGAGCCCAGAGTTTGAGGTTGCTGTAAGCTACAATGCCACAGCACTCTACCAAGAGTGACAAAGTGAGACTGTCTCAAAAAAAAAAAAAAATTAATTAAAAAAACAAAAACTATAATCGAATCATCACTTAACTTCCAATCTCTGGAACTTTTGTTTATTTAACTTTCCATACCATCACAAGCCTTGAAGTCAGAAAATGAGATGTAATCAAGAAGAGGAGGAGGAAAAAAATTACTGGTGTTTTGCCTCTGCTCTTAGACAACATACGTAAGCAAAGGCAAAGAGAAGCAGCTAATGCCAGCAACAAATAATTACTTTCTGCCTTTATTAGCCCCCTTAAAACTGCCCCCACACCTGCCTTCTCTTACAACACAGCCCCAGATACTGCCTTCTATCCCTTTACATGTGCATCTTCACCCTAGGGCCTGGACCATTCCCTCCACCGCCTCACCCTTCCCAGTTTCCTCCCACAGGATAATCAGACAGAGGAGGCCTGAGAGAAGGGAACCTAAGGCTCCTCCATCTTTCTTCCTTTTTTTTTTTTTGAGACAGAGCCTAAAGCTGTCGGCCTCCCAAGTAGCTGGGACTACAGGCGCCGGCCACAATGCCTGGCTGTTTTTTGGCTGCAGCCATCATTGTTGTTTGGCGGGCCTGGGCTGGATTTGAACCTGCCAGCTCAGGTGTATATGGCCGGCGTCCTAGCCAGCTGAGCTACAGGGGTTCTGAGCCAGGAGTTATTTTCTTAACTGCCTTTTTGTTTTCTTTTCCTTTTGTACATTCTGTTTGCCTTTGCCCATTTCTGTGGTTCACGAAGTGTCCTTTTGGCTATAATGTTTAGGAGCCCTCTAGGGTCATGACGTCCTGATGTTTGTTTGTTGTTTTTGCTGTTTTTTGTTTGTTTCAGGGTCTCAACCTTCAACATGATATGGACCTTGTTATCAGTTTTCATGGGGATGATGTGTTCATTGCCCAAGAAACGACCACACAAAGAGCCAAATCACAGCCGGGGCATTGGTGGCTCACGCCAGTAGTCCTTGCACTCTGGGAAGCTGAGGTGGATGGATCGCTTGAGCTCAGGAGTTAAAAGCCTGCGCAAGAGCAAGACACCTGTCTCTACTAAAAATAGAAAAACTAGCTATAGTATTGGCTACTTGGGAGGCTAAGGCAAGAGGATCACTTGAGCCCAACAGTTTGAGATTGCTGTGAGCTGTGACCATGGCACTCCACTGAGACTCTGTCTCAAAAAAAAAAAACAACTCTCAAAAACATACCATTTGTCATTTAGCAAATACAGTCAAAACCCCCAAAACAAAAGCAATACACTCTGACACAGACACATAAATGAATGGGGAAAGAGAAAATGAAAGAACAGAGAAACCTAAACTCCGATTGTTAGGATATGATAGAACCAAACTATAGTTTTCTTTTTCTTTCTTTCTTTCTTTTTTTTTTGAGACAGAGTTTCAAGCTGTCGTCCTGGGTAGAGTGTTATGGCATCATAGCTCACAGCAACCTCAAATTCTTGGGCTTAAGCGATTCTCTTGCCTCAGCCTCCCAAATAGTGGGGACTACAGGCGCATGCCACAATGCCCAGCTATTTTGCTGTTGTTGTTGCAGTTGTCATTGTTGGTTAGCTGGCCTAGGCCAGGTTTGAACCCATCGACTTCAGTGTATATGGCTGGTGCCGTGACCACTGTGCTATGGGGGCTGAGCCCAAACTGTAGTTTTCTATTTTTTTTTTTTGAAACAGAGTCTCACAGCTCACAGCAACCTCAAACTCTTGGGCTTAAGCAATTCTCCTGCCTCAGCCTCCCAAGTAGCTAGGACTACAGGCGCCCACCACAACGCCTGGCTAATTTTTGGTTGCAGTTGTCATTGTTGTTTAGCAGGCCTGGGCCAGGCTTGAACCTGCCAGCTTTGGTGTATGTGGCTGGCACTGTAACCCCTGTGCTATGGGCACCAAGCCCAAATTGTAGCTTTCTAACTGAGAATGTGTCCTTGTCTGTAGAACAGAGTCCTGGGTGGAGCAGCAGCGCTCTTCTTAGTAGACAGCTGGCTTTTTGCTGCCTCACATGTCAATTGTGTCTTCTTCTCTGTTTTCAGCTGTGCAAATATCTGATTCACTGTTCACTAAATGGGGATCCAGTCTCTGTGACAAACCCGTCACTCACAATGGGCTCCCGTGTCTGGGGCCATGCTCTGCTTCCATCCTGGTTCACACATGTGCCTGCCAAGTGAGTGCTGGCCGCCAGCAGGTGTGCTGTTCCTCAGCCCAGGACCTCTCCACGTGGTGCTTGAGAGCCTCTGCCTTGGCAGCTGGATTCCTCATGGTGACTGAGCCAGCCTCAGGTTTTGGTGCAGGAAAAGGAATTCCTACTAATTTTCCTGACCTATTTCATCACCTCTCGCCCATTCTTGCCCAGGGGGAGGAGAAGGAGTTTTTGATTGGTGAATTTAGTGGAAAGAACTAAGCCTGGTCAGTTAACTTCCTTGGGGCTGTTTTGAAGCAAGCATGCCCCCAGGTTGCAGACATCTGAATCTGGTTTTGGCCAGATCAGAGTAAAGGACCTGCTCTTTGGAGAAATCCTTGGCTTTTCCAGCAAGACTAGTAATTGGGTAAGAAAAAGCTATGATGCTAAGCCATGTGCCGTAGATCTAAACTCATGATCTCCCAGCAGCATGGCCAGTGGTATTTTTGAGATCCACCTGGACGTAGTTCTATATTGACTGGTTCTCAACACTGAAGGGGAAAATGGGGTTTCTTGACATTTTCTGGAAGGGAATACAATTAGAATAATTTACCTAATAATCTTTTTTTCTTTTTTATTAAGTCACATACACATAGGTCATGAATACATTTGTGCATATGTGGGGTACAATGTGTTGATTTTTTTAAAATAAAATCTGACATGCTTACATCAAACCAATCAACACAGCTTTCGCCTCATTTACTTGATTATTGTGTTAAGACATTTATGTTCTACACTTGACAGATTTGACTCGTACCCTTGCAATATGCTCCGTTAGCTAAACAACTAAATTGTTTTCCACTGGCTAAATTTTGCCATCTTTAAGGATATTACTGTGTTCAATTCTTTTCTTTACAGCCTAAGACAGTCCTCTCAAGACTTCTCCCCGAGTGGTTTCTGAGTAGGAGGTACAGGGCATGGGAGAGGGAGAGAGTCAGTTTTATTTATCATCCTGGCCCTCAAGTTTTCTCACCTGCTTTAGTCAAATGTCTAAAGGTGGTAACAATGTGAGAAATACATCAGTTAATTTCCTGGCAGATGTGTTGATTCAGTCTCTACTTCCTGTTATTGTGATAACAACTGCTCAGACAGCAGTAGCTCTTACTACTTTTGAGCACCTGCCGTAAGCCAACCAACATACTTTGAGCTTTACGTGCATCCTGACCGATCTTTACATCTTGCATTTTACAGATGAGTATAATAGGGCTCAGACAGACTAAGGAATATGCTCCATGTCACACAGAGAGAGAGTGGAACCCCACTCTGCCTTCAAAGCTCATACTCCTTCCAAGTGGCTATGTCTCAGCTTTTCAGGGTGGGGAGGGCAGTTAAGGAAGAGGTGTTCTTGTTTTGGAGACTGGCTGACTTTGCTGTAGTAGAGTTTTCCCAATAACCTAGAAACCCAGGAAACATTAAGGCAGAAAATTCTATTTGGAGTCCATCTTACCCTTCCAACACCCTCGCTGCCCAACCCACCCCCTTCCCAGCCGTGACACTGTTATCATATCCAACTTGGAGTGGGGCCAAGAGGCCATCTGTTCAGCCAGGAGGTGCCATTATCTTCATGGTCCTTTAAAATGGCCATTGCCCGAGTAACAGAAATCGCATTTGACACCGCCTGGTGAGATTCTGTATCTCTGAAGGACCATATCTACATTGCTATTTTGTTTTCCATGGCAAAAGGAAACTGAAACAACTCTTAACAGGGGAAGTCTGCAGTGACCTTAATGGGTGTGCTGGGCAGAATAATGCTTTCCCAAAACACCCATGTCCTCTTCCCTGGATCATGGGGACACGTTCCTCATACGGCAAAGCAGACTTTGCCGAAATGATTGAGTGAAGGAATCTGTGAGGGAGGAGAAGGTTTTGAGTTATCTGGTGGGCCCGGTGTAATCACAGTGGTCCTAAGGAGGGAAAGAAGAAGGCAGGAGAGTCGGATGTGTCGCCAGAAACAAGAGGTGGAATGGCAGGCCTGTCGCAAGGAGCCAGGAGCCAAGGATATGGGACGTCTCCAGAAGCTGGAAAGGCAGGGAAACAATGCTCCCTGGAGCCCAGAAGCAACGCTGCCCCGCCAACACCTTGACGTTAGCCCAGGGAGACCCACTGCAGACTTCCAATTTCCAGAATGTAAGGTTATAAATGTCCTTTGGCTTTAAGGCAGGAAGTTCATGGTAATTTGTTACACTAGCGATAGGAAACCAATACGGTAGGATACTTTCTACCCTTCCTCACAGAATCATTTATACAACTGGCTACTAAATGGGTCTGAACCTTTGTGTTAACCAGTGACCCTGACATTTCAACTTTTCTCACAAAGCAAGAGGCATCGCGGCCCATGGCATCTGATGCGCCGTGTTGTTACTGCCTCTTTTCCTAACAGCCTTTGGAGAAATGAGCTTACACCTTACTTTGTCATGTTACTAAGAGAAGGAACCATGGCAGATTGACATCATGTCAGTGGAGACAGATACCAGAGGCCTCCGTGCCGTCTGTTCCTTCCTCTGAGGTGTAATCAGTACAGATCAGCGGCCACATCACTACTGGATGGCATATGTCTCTTTGTTCCCGATGCTTCTAGAAAACCAGGCATAATCACCCCAAGGAATCTCCCTGGGTTTCCTGAGTCTGCTACAGGCAACAGGGTGAAAAGAGCCAAAGATTCTCAATCAGGCTCCAAAGGAAGTCACGCAGCTAATGCAAGTTCCTCCTAAGCTGAGCCCTTGTCTGTTGATGTTAATGGTTAGTGATCGTGGGTCACAGCACCATTACAGAGTGGCGTAACACACATCTTAACATGTTTTCAGCTGAACGCTCTAGAACTGCCTTGCTGATCAGAGGCATCTACCGACTAAACGCCAGCCAGCGGGATGATGATTTCATTAACCCTCCTACCAGGGAAAGCTAGGGGAACCCAAAGCAGTCATTTCCTAGTAGAAACCTTTACCACAGAACAAATTCAATTGATTTCTGCCCACTCCGCTCATCCTCTGTGGAAACCTGAAAGAACAAAATGATTGCAGCTGCTTAAACCAAAGGTTTCTTCAAGAGGGTTTCAGTTTGCTGGCTCTTCTGGGGACCAGAAGGTGGTGGGGTCCTATAAATCCCACATGGCTTTGGGGACCAGAAGGTGGTAGGTCTTATATATCCCACGTGGCTTTGGTGCAGGGTATCAGGCCACGTCTAGAGTCTTACACTCCTCTGTGCCCTGTGCTATCTCCTCTCTGGACTCCCAGGGGAAGCTTCCCCTTCATTGATTAAATGCTGGATTATCTCTTACTGAGCATTTATGCAATGGCCACAGTACTGCTAAGTCAGAAACAAAGCACTCTGAACTCAAGTACTGGAATTCATCCTAGGAAATTTGCTAATGCTTGTCAAGATATCAGAATTTAACATCAGTTGAGTCAATCAAATTACCAGAAGGGGCTACAGTGAGATGAGGGTTCTTCCATTTTACTGACAGGGTTAGAAATCTATGTCCCTCTCATGGCGTTCCCTGAGCTCTTCTGATGTGCAGGCCTATTTAAAGGAAGTGCATTAACTTGATGTTAATGTATACAATCGGGGCTCTAGACCTAAATCTGGGTCACTTCCCAGATTGTCCACTGTATGGGATTACTATGTTTCTATTATTTTGTCAGTAGGAAGACTGCAAAAGGAACTATCAGAAATTTAACTCTGGGGTGGTGCCTGTGGCTCAAAAGAGTAGGATGCGGGCCCCATATGCCAGAGGTGGCAGGTTCAAACCCAGCCCAGGCCAAAAAAAAAAAAAAAAAATTAACTCTGCAGTAGGCACTCCAGCAGACGTGTCGTTTAACCTGAAGATTAACCTGGTGACCATTTGGTCTTCCTCACAAATGCTGAGATAGAGGCTGAGGTTGCTGTGAGCTATGATACCATGGCACTCTATCCAGGGCAAAAAAGTGAGAAAGTGATACTCTGTTTGAAAAAAAAAATAAAAAGGATAAGACCAGTGGAAGATAAGATAAGAATGAATTGGCCTGGAGTACAATGCAGAGCTATTCACCAACCACACAGGGCATAGGGTTGGGGACAGGCAGAAATGGCCAGGCCCAGGAGCCCTGGCTGTGCTGGTCATTGTCTGGGGTTTGCTTCTTTCCAAGTGATGAAGTAGGTCTCAAAGGCACAGGACTTGAAGGCTCAGAGCTGTCTGCATTTCTTGCATTTGAAGGCAAGTTCCGTGCTCTAGGGAGGTCTAAATGCCTGCAGACTGCCACGACATTATGCTTTATGGAAAACCAATGCATACAGACCTGAGGCGATTGGCTACATGGTATATCTAACAATCCGTTTCTCCATATCCCACTGCCTCTCAACAAGACTAATGGAGCTTTGCTCCCTGAGCTGCTAACAGAGGAGACAAAGTAGGCAGATAATCTATTCCAAGCCCCAGTAGTGCATGGGGCTGTGTGCGGAAATGTACTCAATTGTGGCAATCTCAGCACATATATGTGTTTTACTATCTATGGCAATGGAGGTCAAGCAACTCCATTTTAAAGGAACTCCTATTCTAAAAGAATCTTCTCCTGCCATTTAGAATGCTTGAAACGTCAGCCCTCTCTTTAAAGCACAGTTGCTTATGTTGCAAACACCTAGTAGGGCAACACATCAAGCTTTTCTTAGTTATTGTTAGTTTGGTTTTTCCATAAGATGATTTTTTCTTTTACACTTTTGTGTGCAAGATTCATTTATTCATTCAGCAGATGCTGACTGAGTGCCCCTAGGCCAGTGTTTTAGGTTCTTGGAAACAGTAGAGATTCAAATAGACCAAAAACCCCTTTATGGATCCTGTATCCTATGTGCAAGACGTACACTGAACATAATAAATAAGCAAATGAGGATGACAAGGGCCAGAGAGGGGGAAAGACACAAAAGGAGATAGTGAAGGTTGTACAGCAGGGTTGGGGGAGGTAAACTGTGTGAAATGTAGCTGAGGTGGCCTAGGAGGGCTCACTGAGTATAGACCTTAAGGGAGTGAAGTAAGTTATTCGAATATTGGGGGGAGGGGGATGAGCAGTGGGAATAGCAAGTGCAAAGGCCCTGTGGTAAGAGCATGACTCATGTGTTCCAATAATAAAAAGGCAGCCGGTGTAGCTGGAGTGGGGCAGGGTGGAGATACAGAGTGTGAGAGGGGGATGAGTCCTGAGTGGAAACAGCAACAGGAGGTCATGCCAAGTAGAGGCTTACAGGACATACTCAGGACTTCGGCTCCTATTCCAAGCAAGATGGGAGCCATTGGTGGTTCTGAGAGGGGAGGAGTGACGTGATCTGACTTTAATAGGGTCTCTGGCTGCCAGGTAGGGAGGGAACTGTAAGGGAGCAAGGGCAGAAACAGGAAGACCAATTAACAAATGACTGCAGTAATCGAGGCAATAAATGATGATGACTTGGGCTAGGGCCTGGCAGTGGGGTAATTGTATTTAGGATATATATTTTGAGGGTAGAATTGATAGTATTTGCTGATAGATCCAGTCTGACATATGAGAGAAGGAAGACATCAGAGTGACGCCAAGGTGGTTGGCCTGAGCAGTTTAGAAGTATGGTGTTGCCACTGGCTAAGAAAGAGAAGGCTGCAGGCACAGCTGGTTCAGGGGGATGTCAGCCCATGCAGTTGTGACAAACCTGAGATATGTAGGCAATAGATGCACAGGCCTGGAGTTCAGTGTCATGGTCTGGACTAGAGATGTAGCTGTAGGAATCATTTTCCTATAACTGGTGAATTAAATTTAAAGCAATGAGTCTGGCTGAGATCACCTAGGGAGTGAATGAAGACAGGTAAGAGAGGACTAAGGTCTGAGTCCTGGGCCCTCCAACCTTTAGACACCAGGGAGATAAGAAACCAGCAAAAAGAAATTGAGAAGAAACATAGGAGGAAAAACGGCTAAATGAGCAAATATTTCTTTTCTTTTTTTTCAGGTAGGGTCTCCCTTTGTTGCCCTTGGTAGAGTGTCATGGCATCATAGCTCACAGCAACCTCAGGGGCTGAAGTGATCCTCTTGCCTCAGCCTCCCGAGAATCTGGGACTACAGGCATCTGCCACAACATCTGGCTATTTTTTAGAGATGGAGTCTCACTTTGTTCAAGCTGGTCTCAAACGTGTGAGCTCAAGCAATCCACCCACCTCAGCCTCCCAGAGTGCTCGGATTACAGGTGTGCCCAGCCCAAGTATTTTAAGTGATCAGCTTAAATGTGCACCAGGCATTTAAGAAACACAAAGTGAAAAGAATAATGATCATTGCACTTAGAAATGTTTAGGGATTATTAGTGACTTTGGGAAAAGCTGTTTCAGTAAAGTGGTGGGGGTGAAACCTGACTGAAGCGGGTTCTAGAGAAATAGGGCTATTTTTAAAGGTGCTTTCTTGTGAGGAGGAGAAAATTAAGGCAATGTTTGGAGGGACACGTGAGTTCAAGAGAGAGTTTTAAAGTATGGTGAGGGAGATGTACAATTAGATGGAGTAAATTCCAGTACTCAGTAACACAGTGGGGAAACTATAGTTATCTCAAAATACCTAGAAGAGGAAAATGGTAACGTTCCTAACACAGAGAGGTGATGAATACCCCAGTTACCCAGATTTTATCATCATACTTTGTATGTAGGTATCAGAATATCACATGTATCCCCAAAATATGTACCACTACTATATACCAATAAAAATATGGGGCCCATGACAGCCTGTTCATATGTTGATGGAAATTATTCAGTAGAGAGGGAAAAGGAAAGAGGAAGAATTGCCGGTGCACGGTCTTGAGTAAGAGAGGAGAGAAGGGGGCACACGTAGAAAGGCTGAAATGTGGGATTCAAGATGTGGAGTGATTGGAGGATGTAGGACACGGGCTGAAAGTCACCCTCCAGAATTTGCCAGTCACTGCCACCTTTTCCTTGACTATTTTGGGCACATATGCTTGCCTAATATAACCCAATTTTGGTTTCCAGGCCTGCTCTAACGTCATGGGTTGGTTGTGAGCACGGCCACACAGCATTAGTAATCTGTGCAGAGGGAGGGTGGCCACGTGGAACCCAAGCCTGGTTCACTCCTCCAGCGCGTCACACACCACACTTCAGGCTGGCAAGTGTGTGTCAACGCAGATTCTGAGTTCTTCTTCGTGTGAACACTGAGGGAAGAGAAACGGAACAGATAAATGTACCTCAAACGGGAGCTAGTCCTGAAAGCTTCAGAACCAGAGAAGAGAGGACAATTAAGTTTGTGAACTCATCCTAGAAAAAGTGCTACAAAACTCATTGCTGAATATCAGGATGGTCACCTCTGAAGCCCTCCCCTTGGAAGCCATGCACCAATGCTAGCATCTCATGCACGCTTCAGAGGGATTTTGGAACTCTTTACCTGGAATAGCCATCAGAACTTTGTTGTATTACCCTTGATGTCCTGAAGGCCATCAAAATGTCTTCCTTTCACAATTTCCTTTATTTTCAGGTAAAAAAAAAAGTCTGGGGGCCAGATCAGGCGAGTAGGGAGGGTGTTCCTATACAGTAATTTGTTTACTGGCTAACAACGCTCCCACAGACAGTGCCATGTGAGCTGGTGCACTGTTGTAGCGTAAGAGTCATGAGTGTTGGCCAAGATTTTTAATGAAGGTTTTCCTGTTTCTCTACCTATGTTTCTTCATTTGCTGTGCTTACCACAGTCAGATGATGATTTTGATGCACAATCTGACGTATTTTTGCAAGGTTTTCATCAGTCTGCTTGTTTTTGGCCACCCTGCCCTCCCTTCATCAGCCACATTTTCTCTCCCCTCATAAAAACATTTACTCCATTGTACACTGCTGTTCTCTTCCTGCCATTATCCCATAAACCTGGACTTCACTTCCACTCTGTCACTTCCACTTGTGTGACAAGAAATTTATGGATGTTTGTTCATTGCTCTAATTCAAGCTCCAACATTCTCCCAATGGCACACAAAAACATAGCAACAGCAACAGTGAATGTCACTCAGCAAGACACTGCCACACGTCCACATGAATGCCACTGTGAGACACTGTATACCAAGGTAGTGAGTAGTTTGTACAGTGCTGCCAACGTAAGTGCACGGTGGCAAGTTTGCCAACTGAATTGTCAGCCCCTGTGCACAGAGGGGAGGCCCAGGAAACAGCACGATGGCGGCCGAGGGCCCAGCACCAGAGGGAGCTGTGGGGGAAAGGCGCTGGTAGTGGGGAAGTCTGCCCAGTTTAAATCTCTATGGGGGAGATCTCATTCACAGTCTGCTTCCATCACTAAATTTTGTTCAATATTTTAACTGATAAAGGCAGAGTATGGCTAAGATGGAATATGAGATTCTTTTCATTGACCGGTTCTCTGTAGGTTCCACACTCTGCCTTCACAGGTAGGGTGTGAGTGTAGAGAGCTTCAAAAGGTTAAAAGGTAAAGGTAATGTGCTCAGTGTTATTGGCATGTAGTGCTCATGTCGATGTGTGGCCACGTCTTGCTGAGTGACGTTCATTGTTGTTGTTGTGTGTTTTTGTGTGCGGTTGTGAGAATGTCACGGCTTGAATTAGAGCAATGAACAGACATTTGTCAATTTCTTGTTAACCGTGGCAAGAGTGGAAGTGAAATCAGGAACATGTTAGTCCAAGTTTACGGGGATAATGAAGAAAACAGCAGTGTACCAATGGATTAAATGTTTTCCTGAGGAGAGACCGTGACTGGTGAAGGGAGGTCAGGGTGGCCAGTAACAAGCAGACTGACCAAACATTGCCAAAAGACTTGGCATGCCTTGGAATGTTGCCACCCTGCACATTTATCTGTTCATCTTTTGCATAGGTCCGAATGCTTACTCCTTAGGCATTCTTCAAAGCAGAGGCAGAAATTACGTAAAGTAGGTGTATATATGTGAAGGTTGACAGTTTAACTTGATAATAATAGGTCAGAGGTTGTAGTCCATGCCTTTAATTTGGCAGAGGCTCTGTGTGAATGTAATTCCCTCAAATATTAAAGAAATATATATATAATAATTAACTGTTATTTGAAAACTTAAATAAGGCCAGGCACGGAGGCTTATGCCTGTTAATCCTAGCACTCTGAGAGCTGAGGTGGGTGGATGGCTTGAGTTCATGAGTTTGAGACCAGCCTGAGCAAAAGTGAGACCCCATCTCTACTAAAAATAGAAAAACTGAGGGAAGTGGATCACTTGAGCCGGAGTTGGAGGGTTGCTGTGAGCTATGATGTCATGGCACTCCCCACGGTGACAGCTTGAGATTCTACCTCAAAAACAAAACAAAACAAAAGAAAAACTTAAATAAATAGCAGTTAAGTGAAACATAAAGTCCACATAGGTTTTGTGCCATAAACAAATATTACTTCTAATGTCCAGCTAAAAATCAGTAAATTAGTCTATATTTCTCAAAGAATAAACACAAACACAATTTATTATTTTTGAGGCTTGGCAACTTTGCCGAATTGTGAATCTCCAGGGAAGACAGATTTGATTTGTTACCTAAATATCAGAGTTAAGAGCTAGAGTTTCCTTCCATTTGTTGGCCAGCTAATGAATTGATTCTCCATGACCAACACTAGCACACTGATTATATGTGTGTGTGCGTGTATAAATACACACACACACACACACACCTCTTAAGAGAATTGAAAGACACTCATGAACACAGAAGAAAGGATAGCAAAGAAAAAACCCACAAAACAGTGATCTCTTTCAAAGGCTGATAATTGGGTTCCATTTGAAAACTTTTTTACTCGTGAACTCATTTTTATACATGGATCCGTATATAGTTCACTCGGTTTGAGAACATTTGATAAGAAAAATGTTTTTAATTAAATCGCACTTAGGTTTTTTTTAGGAAGGGAAATGATACATTTAATTATAAACTTGCAATCATGAGCCATATAAAAAGGTAAGTATCTTTCCCAAAGAATACGAATGACTTAGGGAAAGAAAGTAAAAAGCCATGAGTCTATGAGAAAGCCTTTTACTGGCATTTTCACAAGCTCTAGCAGCTAAGCTCTGTAGGAATGAAAGGGTAAAGCCTTTTCACTGCCCATTACAGAGGTCATAGCAGACACTCCTATAGCAAGAGGCAGGTTAGCAAGAGAAGAGCGTAACAAGCTTATTTAACAATGCTTTGGCACCACGGGAGCCTTCGGGAATGAAGATGTAGGCTGGGAGCCTGTAGCTCAGCGGCCAGGGTGCTGGCCACATACACCAGGGCTGGCGGGTTTGAGCCCAGCCTGGGCCTGCTAAACAATGACAACCGGCACCTGTAGTCCCAGCTACTTGGGAGGGGCACTCTACCGAGAGCCATATAGTGAGACTGTCTCAAAAAAAAAAAAAAAAAAAGAAATGAAGACACAAAGAGCCAGGGAACACTGCATGTTTTCACGTTCAGGTTTGGGGGGAACGGACAGCTGAGCAGAACTGTGTCGAGAAGAATGATCTATGGTAACAGATGGAGTGGGGACCAGACAAGGTTTGTGCAGGTTCTTCCTGGCCTCTCTGTGCAGTGTTCCCTCCTCCAGACAGAGGGCAGGATCCCTGTCACATGAGGGTGTTTAGGGGAGAGGGAGGAAGGTCAGAGAGTGATAGCCTCTCCTATAGTCAGTTTTATAGCCTGCTCTGGGGAGAGGAGTTCTAGTTTCTATGACTTGCTTGGGGAGAGAAACGGGGGAAAGAAACGGAGGGGAAAGATCAGAGAGAACGTTCTGCTTCTCTAGGGATGGAAAAATTCCACCTCCCTCCTTTTAGGGTCCCTGTTAGGCCTGAGAATTAAATTGATATAAAATAGATTAAAAGAAGAAAAGTGTACAAATTTACTCAATACTAGTTTTATGTGAAACAAGAGCCCCTATAAAGAAAGAAAGAGAGACGAAGTTAGGGCCAGGTATTTATATACTGACTCGGACAAAGACTAAGTTGTGAAGGAGCAACTGAGTCACACGGCGAGGCGGACACCCAGGAGTTATTCTAACGAGACCTGCACGGCGTTCTCTGTGTCTCCGCTTCTCAACCTTCAAGAGAAGGATGTTGCCTGTCCTTCCAACATAGAGAGTGCGTCTTTCTCACTGAGAGTTTCATCTGCTCTTAAAAAACAGCACAAAGATCAATGTGATCTTGTACTTGGTGTTTTTCAAGTGTCTTCAGCTCAAATAGTTAGTATGCCAGAATAGCACATTTTGATACCTTTACTTCTGAGGCCTCTCCAGGGCCCTTCAGTTCAAAGTACTTAGTGTGCCACAGCGTCCTTCATTGGGACACCCTGTTTTGAGCCCTAACACCTCTTCATTAAACATGGCAATGGGCATTTTTTTTTTTTTTTTGAGACAGAGTCTCATTATGTCACCCTCGGTAAAGTGCTGTGGTATCACAACTCACAGTAACCTCAAACTCCTGGGCTCAAGCAATTCTCTTGCCTCAGCATCCCAAGTAGCTGTGACTACAGGCACCCACCACAATGCCTGGCCATTCTTTTTGTTGCAGTTGTCATTGTTGTTTAGCTGGTCCAGACCAGGTTCGAACCCACCACCCTCAGTGTATGTGGCTGGCGCTGTAACCACTGTGCTACTAGGGGCACCAAGCTGTGATGTGCATTTTTTAAAAAGCATTATTTTTATACAAATAACAGGTAGGCATTAGAGAATATAGGTTTTTAAAAAATTGCTTGTTGGGTCACTCCTGTGGCTCAGCACCAGCCCCATATACTGAGGGTGGCAGGTTCAAACCCAGCCCTGGCCAAACTGCAACAAAAAATAGCTGGATGTTATGGCAGGTGCCTGTAGTCCCAGCTACTAGGGAGGCTGAGATAGAGAATCACTTGAGCCCAGTAGTTTGAGGTTGCTGTGAGCTGTGAGCTGTAATGCTGCAGCACTCTACTGGGGGTAATAAAGTGAGACTCTGTCTCTAAAAAAAAAAAAAAAAATTGCTTGTAATCTCACCTCCAGAGAGAAGCTGTTAACATTCTGGTGCATGTCTTTCAGACTGTTTCCTCTATGGTAATAGCTTCTGGGCAGAGAACAGAAATGAAGTGGGAGAGATAAAATCAAATAGAGAGGTATTTTGAGGTATCTTTTGAGGAATTTTTAAAGGTAGATATAAATAACTGACAATTCTAAATTATTTTAAAATACTTGACAGATCTAACAATCTGCAGAAAAAAGCAAGATCTAGAAAATGATGAAAGCATAGCTGGGCGTTGTGGTGAGCACCTGTAGTCACAGCGACTTGGGAGGCCGAGGCAAGAGAATCTTAAGCCCAAGAATTGGAGGTTGCTGTGAGCTGTGACGCTACGGCACTCTACCAAGGGCGACACAGTGAGACTCTGTCTCAAAAAAGAAAAAAGAAAAAATGATGAAAGCGTTACAAAGAATGAGTAGGGTAGACAGTTTAGGAGTGCACTTGGCCGGTACTTTGTGATGTAAGTCACAAAATTGAGTGGTTTTGACTGGCATTAGAAAGGAAAAGGAGGAGGAGAAATGGAATGGAATCAGAGCTGTCAGGTGGCAGTTCTGAAACGTGTTTCATGCATGTGTGCTTGAGTGCTGGGTCGTCAGGTATCCGTGTACTTCATGCTCTGAGCTGAGGTAAAAAATGTATAAATGTCATGACAGTGGCCTGAAGCCCCTGATGACTAAGCCCCCAAAGGGTGAGAACAAAGGGCAGGCAGGGAAAGGTCTGCACCCGCAGTGCTCCCCAGGGCAAAGGGGAGTAAGAAAGGAAGAAAATCGTTGCGGTCAGTCTGAACCTTGTGGCTGGACACTGCCTAGCTAATGGAGGTGGTTTGACCTGTTGGCCTGCCTGATAAACCATTAATATTTTAGAGACGCATCACATGTCCTCTTCAGAAGAGGACGGCACTCCTTCCAGGATGCTGTGACACTTCATAGCTGCCAGATTATGGCCTCTTGTGACTGGTTTCCTTGTACCCTTGACCTTAGGCTTGAGGGGTTGGACGGGCCATCCTCCTGGGCCACTGCTGGAGTCAGTGGTTCTAAGTTAATTCAACTGAGACTAAATCTTGCTGGGTAATTAAATCACAGCAAAAACTATATTATTGTGGGGAGAGAAGACAGCCAGTGGTTTGGAACATAACCCGGTCTGCTATTAAAATGCTCACGGGCAAGAATATAAGATGCTGTTCCAGATGACTTGTAGAAGTCCTGCAGTTTAACACTGAAGCAGGTTGGCTAGAAGGCAGAGGTCAGGGTGAGGGCGACCTCAGGCCATTAGCTGAAGTCAAATGTCAGCCCTGCTGGCCATTATTAATTGATGACTGGGACTCTGCTCAGAGTCCTCCTCGGAGCTGTGTCAGCCGCCTGCTGCAGTTTGCTGGACATGCTGAGAGGACGGGGCGCCTGGGCCATGTGAGAAGCACAAGTTGAGGAGTTCACACACACCACTGTGAAACCCATCACTGCCCCTCCAGGCAGCTCGGGTTTGGTCTTTCAGTCTTTCACTAAAAAACAGGAGGCAATAGCAACATTATTGTCTTCAAAATTTTTCCTTTTCATACAAGAGCACAGACAGGGAAATAAACATCAAAAAGTGCCTACATGTGTTCTGAGCCCTACAGAGGACTGGGGAAAAATAGGATATGCGTCTATCTGGGGAGATCCCACATGATCAAAATATCTAAAGAACAAGTCATGGTGGCGCGGCGCCTGTGGCTCAAGTGGCTAAGGCGCCAGCCATATACACCTAAGGTGGCGGGTTTGAATCCAGCCCGGACCCGCCAAACAACAATGATTATGGCTGCAACCAAAAAAAAAAAAAAAAAAAAAAAAACCAAAAAAATAGCCGGGCGTTGTGGTGGGCGCCTGTGGTCCCAGCAACTTGGGAGGCTGGGGCAGGAGACTCGCTTGAGCCCAGGAGTTGGAGGTTGCTGTGAGCAGTGAAGCCACGGCACTCTACCCAGGGGGATAACTCGAAGCTCTGTCTAAAAAAAAAAAAAAAAAAAAAGAACACGTTATGGCAACATGGGCCTTATCTGCAGGGCTGTTTCCCACCTATATCTTCTTTCTATTGGTTTGACACAGGGGAGCCCATGGGAGCCGCCTTGTAAGCCCCAAATCTTGTATCTGTTTCTCCTTAACTTCTCAATGGGAAGAGATACAGGGCGTCAGTGCTCACTGCGCCTCCTGTTCTGGGGAGTAATCTGGAATTACAGAAACATCCAGCTCTTTCTTACCCTTGTATCAAAGATAACTCAGGTGAACTTGAGTCCAGAGAGGGGAGGAGCCCTAAATGTAAGTGATGCTTTCCAAACCCTTCAGAGACTGCCTTCCTTCCCTTCCTCCCCCTCCTCCTGCCCTTACGCATCTGAACCCCTTCCTCTGAAACACCTTGTGAGAAGGCTTCCAGGTGGGCCACAGACTGTTCCAGTTGTGGTTGGATCCATATTTAATACTTCAGGGGGTTAAAGAATTTGAACGATCAGGAGAAATCCTAAACTGGACAGAAACTAGCTGTCTACAAGACCCCCTCCCTTGGTCTTGGAATGAAAAGGACATTTATTCAATAAATATTGATTTGAGTCCCTGTGGCACTGCCAAGCTTTGCATGTAGGGAGCATAAGCTTAGTTTCACCAATGATATTAGTCACGTGATGATCAAACCCTCACTCACTCTAAGAAAATTTTCTCCTTCTTAATGAAATGATTTATTCTCATCAAAGGGGTTGATGTAAGCCCCTTATCCAAAGCTGGGCTGACAAGCTTCAAACACACCTTAGTGATAACCCCATCTGCCACTTACCATCTTGATATGAAAACACAGAGCCAGGAAACTCAGGTGCTCCCAGGCCCCACCAAGGTGAAAGTGGGATCATAAGCGAGCAGGGCTGGCAGCTAAATTGCATACACAGCTTCTTGCCTGCAAGAGCTTCTGAATGCTCTGAAAACACGCAGGTCTTATGATGCCTGTGCTTGGTAAAAGGATCATTGCTGAGGTCAAATGACTCGCTCCATCATCACTCAGCAACTCAGCATCTACCCCAGAAATAGAATCCCGCAAGACACTGCAAACCCTGGGAGCAGGAGGAAGAAATCCTTGCCCGTGATGAAATACAAAACCTCACCTGGCCTTTGAGGTCGCAGTGGGTCTTCCAACTTGGGGTGTGTTGTCATCCTCCCCAAACGCACCTCAACTGTGAAGTGACCTAAGGAAGGCCATGATTGCTAAACAGCAGGCAGAGCCTGTTGGTGCGTCTGCTGTGTTCAAGAGCATTGCTCCTCCAGGGTGATGTCCCTCTGCTTGAGCCAAACTATGAATGAGGGCTGGGCTCCTGCACTCAGGCTGCAGGAAGGGATGGCAGACGCTGGCCTCACGGTTCTCCCACTTGCTGGATGATTCACAGAGCAGTGGTACTGGCCTCCGAGAGCAGCTGCCCAGTTGTTGGGTGGTAGAGGAGAGGTAAAAGCAGCAGAGTACAGTGGTGGCTACGATGCTCCAGTGGGACTTAGCGTCTGCTGCACTTATTAGCGGTGTGACATTGGACAACTTACTTCTCTCTGCCTTCATTTCTTTTATGTATGTTTGCATGTATGTATTTATTTTTGGAGACAGTCTCACTCTGTCACCTTGGGCCATTGTGTCAGTCTAGTTCATGGCAACATCAAACTCCTGGGCTCAAGCCATCCTCCTGCCTCAGCCTCAAGAGTAGCTGGGACTACAGGTGATTATTCAGGCTGGTCTTGAACTTCTATGCTCAAGAGATCCTCCAGCCTCAGCCTCTCGGAGTGCAAGGATTACAGGTGTGAGCCCTGTGCCTGACTTTCTGCTTCTGTTTCTTCATCTCTAAAATGCAGGTTATAATAGCACCCACCTCACTCACAGTGTTCATTGTTAGTATTAAATGAGCTAATGTGAGTAAAGTACTTAGTACCCACATGAGATAAGAATTGTACAACTGTTCATTATCGTGTATCACTCAATGGGCTATCCGGTGACCTTTAAGAATGATGGTTATAAACAGGGATGTATTGGTAAATGTTTAACAACCATCTCTTTGGGAAAAAATCTCTGATTTATAATGTGTGCTGATTTTCATAATTTAATATTCCACCATGGCTGATTGCATGCTACCAGTGTGCCAGGCCTGAATGCAGACATGGGAAGAAAGGCTTGCTGTCGGCTCTATAGAGCCAGCTCCTCATGGGTTATAAAGCCCATATGGTAAAATGAAGGATGTGAATTAAAAAAAAAAAATCTGAAATACAAAATGATGACTACCGATGTAAAAAAAATTGTGTGCATTGGAAAGAATCCAAGGAAATTCACCAAATACTGACTTTAGTTGTATTAGAGTGGTAGGAATTTAGTTCATTATTTTACATATCTATTTGTTTTCTTTCTTTTTTGGGGGGGAGAAAATATTTTAATTTGTCCTTCAATCCAAAAGGCTACACTGAAATGCCTTTCCTTTCTGTAAGGAGAGTTAGCTTTTCATGGCATTTAGATGGTCCCTTGGGTGGGCACACCTGAAGACAAAGCTGCAATCTAAGGAAGTGTATTTCTCTTCTTTAAAGTGCTGAGATTTGTAGTAGAAAAGTGAGCAGAGGGCTTGGCGCCTGTAGCACAGTGATTACAGCACCAGCCACATATACCAAGACTGGTGGGTTTGAACCCAGCCCTAGGCCAGCTAAACAACAATGACAACTGCAACAAAAAATAGCTGGGCATTGTGGCGTCTGTAGTCCAGCTACTTGAGAGGCTGAGGCAAAAGAATCCCTTAAGCCCAAGAGTTTGAGGTTGCTGTGAGCTGTGATGCCATAGCACTCTAGTGAGGGCGACATAGTGAGACACTATCTCAAGGGGAAAAAAAAGAAAGGACAAAAAAAAGAGAGCAGAGTTAACTAAACACACACACTTGTTTATTATGGGAAATTTCAATCATACAGAACAATAAGAAAACTTATTCTATGTGCTCATTTACCAGCTCTAATAATTATCAGGGTTATTCCAATATGCTTGCATTTTCATTAGATGAATTTTATTTTATTTCATTTCATTTATCCCAGAGATCATGGTGTGTCACCCGAAATACTCCAATACACAAAGAAAATCCCATCATTATCACATCTCACCCCCCAAATTAATAATAATAGTTCCTCAACATATCTCACACCTCATCCTCTTTCAGATTTCCTCAACTGGGAAAGCTATTTTTCATAGTTTATTTCCTTAAATGAGAGTGTGAACATGGCCCTGGCTTGTTACTCCTCTGAATCCTTTTTATTCCATAATAGTTATCCTCTCTTTCTCTTTCATGCCCGCGCTTTATTGCAGAAGCTGATCATTTGTTTTGTGGAATGTTTCACATTCTAGATTTGGCTAATTCCTTCCTGACTTGTTCCTCTAGTCCCCACATTTCCTGCAAATTGCTGGTTAGATCCAAAGAGTGATTCAGGCAAGAGTCCTTCATAGGTGGTGGCAGACGCCTCCTCCCGCGTCACATTCTGACGCACATGTCTGGCTGTGCCACTTTTAGTGAGGCTAAGATTGATCCGTAGGTTTAGAAGTGTAAAACGTGTAAAAACAAAATTAAACGGGAGAAAATAGTTGGAACAACAGAAATGCCAGACACAGAACACATGATTTCAGCAAAGCATTAGACAAAGTTTGCCCTGAACTTGGTCAGCTACCCTGAGGGCTTCACTTCCTTATGGGAGTCACGACATCAGCCTCAGCATGGCCCCTACATGGACCCCCCTCACCTCCCTCCAGTTCATCCTCCACACTGCTGCTCCCAGAGTTCTGAAGGACAGATCTGACCATTACACTGTCCTGCTCAGACTTTGCCAGTAGCTTTCTCTGGTCTATTGGAAAAACTTAAAACTGTTTAGATTGTCACCAAAGGACCTCCCTGATCTAGGCCTCCCCTCCCCTCCCTGCCTTCTCACCCATAATTCTTCCCCCTCCTCCCGTACAACATGCCTCCCCCGAGTGCTCCAGCCACACGCAGCTCCGTGGAGTTGTCACACTGCTGCGCAGATCTGAGCCCTTGGAGTGACCATGTCACCTACAGGGCCTTGCCTTCTGTCTGCTGGGCGGTTTCCCAGCCCTCCTTGGAGACGCCTGTGCTAAGCCATCGTGATGCTCTTTCTCTTCTTCAGAGGTCTTCATGAGTACATCGTTTCACCCCAGTGGACTTTCCTGGACTTTTCCCTGGTACATTAAAGGCGCTGGTTACAGGTATTGAATGAATTTAAAATGAAGCACTGTAGAAAGGACGAAAAACCTGCCAGGTGAATTTGCTGTTGGCTGAACAAGCTCAGATGCTGAGTATGCCGAGTGGCCGCAGCTACACTGCAGCACCCTGGCTTTGCCTTTATTTCTGTGCTGTTCAATATTTTCATCCCTTGCACAGCTGACCTTCAAATCGACTTCATCCTTTTCTAGCACTTGTCAGTTTCATCATCTATAAAACAGAGATGATAAAGTAAATTAAAGTGGAGACCAGGCCTGAAGAATCCCTGAGAGACAAGGCCAGTTAGCCCTCATAGATGACCTTAACCTTGTTTGATCTGCCACATAAACAAAGCCTGTCTTGAGTGATTTCTTGTAAATGCCCACATTAAAGAAAAACACAATTTAACCTCAACCAGCCAGGAACAGCCAAAACACTTATAATTACATATCTAAAGACTTTCCAATGGGATAGGCTAAGTAAAGCAACTGTGTAACTGTAACCAATCAAACACTTTTTTGCTTTACTCTTGCTTGTCCTATAAAAGCCCTGTTTTCACCCAGTGGTTCTCCTGAACACTTTTGGTTTGGAACTGCCTGATTCATGAATTACTATTTGTTCAAATTCTTTTTTTTTTTTTGAGACAGAGCCTCAAGCTGTCCCCTTGGGTAGAGTGCCATGGCATCACAGCTCACAGCAACCTCCAACTCCTGGGCTCAAGCGAGTCTCCTGCCTCAGCCTCCCAAGTAGCTGGGACCACAGGTGCCTGCCACAGTGCCTGGCTTTTTTTGGGGGGGGGGTGCA
>CAUYTI010131181.1:0-50978 GCA_963575145.1 Galago senegalensis
CAATGATGGCTGCAACCAAAAAATGGCCAGGCGTTGTGGCTGGCGCCTGTAGTCCCAGCTACTTGGGAGGCTGAAGCAGGAGACTCGCTTGAGCCCAGGAGTTGGAGGTTGCTGTGAGCTGTGATGCCATGGCACTCTACCCAGGGGGATAGCTTGAGGCTCCATCTTAAAAAAAAAAAAAAAAAAGAAAACTAGTGTGAAGGGCGGTGCCTGTGGCTCAGTGAGTAGGGCGCTGGCTCCATATACCAAGGGTGGCAAGTTCAAACGGGCCCTGGCCAAACTGCAACAACAAAATAGCCAGGCAATGTGGTGGGCGCCTGTGGTCCCAGCTACTTGGGAGGCTGAGGCAAGAGAATTGCCTAAGCTGAAGAGCTGGAGTTTGCTGTGAGCTGTGAAGCCACTGCACTGTACCGAGGGCAACAAAGTGAGACTCTGTCTCTAAAAAAAGAAAGAAAAAGAAAACTAGTATGAAATTATGCAAACTGAATTATATGTTTTCTTCATAAAATGCTCTGTGTGCCCTGTTCATCTTACTAACAGCGCTGTTCTGGACCATTTTTCTCCAGGATTGTCTCAAAGCCTGCCAGGAGCAGATCGAGGCAGTGCTTCTCAATAGCCTGCAGCAGTACCGTCAGGACCAGCGCGATGGATCTAAGTCAGAGGATGAACTGGACCAAGCCAGCACCCCTACAGATGTGCGGGATATTGACCTGTGAGGACGCCGAGTCGGGCGGAAAGAGAGAGGCGCATTCGTCATCTGCTCTCTCCTTCTCTCTGGTTATGTTTTGTTCTTTGTGTTTTAGGATGAAACTTTAAAAAAAAAAAAATTCTACCCCCCCCCCAGATCATATTTAAAGATCTTTTAGACGTGAGAGAAAAGGGTCCTATAAAAACGGAATAATTAAAAGCATTTGGTGCCTATTTGAAGTACAACATAAGGGAATCCCTTGTATATGCGAACAGTTATTGTTTGATTATATAAAAGTAATAGTAAAATGCTTACAGGAAAACCTGCAGAGTAGCTAGGAAATATGTACGCCTGCAATATGGGAACGTATTAGAGGAGACTTTTTTTTTTCATGTTATAAACTAGCACATACACCCCTTTTAGTATAATTTGAAGGATCTGTGTATGCCATTTATGGCATGGTTAGATTGCAAAGCAATGAACTCAAGAAGGAATTAGAAATGAGGGACACGATGGGGAGGGAGTACAGAACAATCTCTCAACACGATGGAACCATTTTGGGCGTAGAAGCACTTTTGCTCTTAACCACCTGTTACTAAGTCAGGAGCTGATGGAGCTCTACATTAAGGCTTTCTGCAGGCTACAGTAGCTGCTACCTGAAACAATGTTTTATTTTGCCAGTTGGACACAGGTGATTGGCTCCTGGGTTTCACATTTTGTGACATCCTGCTTCTTCTTCCAAACTTGGTTCGTTGCAGACAGGACCATCTTGTCATCTAATGGGAAAATTTAGGTATGGGCCATAACCAAAACTCAGATGAAATGGAGGCAGATGGAGACCAAGGGTGGGATCTGGAATGGAATCTTTTTCTCTTACTATATTCAAGAGGGTAATGTGACCTTGGCATCCTTTATTATGAAAAACTAATTTTTGGTGCTGATTGGCATGTCTGGTCCAAAGTTGAGCGTTGTCATAAACCATTCCATTCGAAAAGCACTTTGAAAAATTGTTCCTGAGGGATAGATGGGATGGTTTATGCAAATCATGCTGAAGACTCCTTCCCTCTTCTCTTTTCCCCAGACCCTTCTGCCCCAGTCTGAGTCACTATTCACTCCCAGTATCGGACATTCTCTGGCACGTAGTTCTGGTGCTCCTACCAGGACTTAAGAGACACCCCCTTCTGCTGACATTCCCATCACAACATTCCTCAGAAAAGCCTAAAAACAAAAATGTTAGCATTTTTATGGCACAGAAGGATCTTAATTCCCACCTATATACTTCTCCTTTGGACATGGAAAGAAAAGTTATTGCTGGTGCAAAGGAAGATGGCTAAACATCAGGTGTGGCATTTTGTTCCCTTTTCCGTTTTTTTTTTTTTTTTAATTAATTTTATTGCAAGGTTGTATTCAGCGTACTTGAATTTCTTTTTTTCCTCTCCACTTCTTAGAGGCATTCAGTTAGCAAAGAGGTTGGAGCAACGACTTTTTTTTTTTTTTTTTGCACAATTGTAATCGACAGGTAATGAAGCTATTTGTTGAAATATTTGCCTTTTTTTAAGTAAAAAAAGAAAAATCAGAACAGGGCTACATTGAAGAATTATTTTATACACAGATTCTGCCTTGTTTCATAGTATGAGGGGTGAAGATGGAGAACAATCTAAGGGTCTCTTATTTTTCATTTTATTTTGTTCATTTTATTATTGTTATTATTTTTTTTTTTTTGCGCTGCTAAGAAGCTAAGATGGTTCATCCTTATTCACATTAACAGTACCTAGCTGTAATGTTTCACAGAGTGTGCTGCTATTTTATAAACATTTTTATAATATATTATTTTACTGCTTAAATTCCAAGTCCTGAAGTAGATGGTTGAGATATGAGTTCCTCGTACTGGAAAAGCCCTTCCATAGTCTGTTCTCTTCCGGTCGCATATTCATGGTTGGTTTTTTTTGTTGTTGTTGCTGTTTTTCCTTTTTGGTTTTGTGGGTTTTTTTTTTTTCCTCTAATCACATTCTTCAAAGACAGAGTATTCTTTACCTCAGGTTTACTGGACAAAATCAATAACTACAAGAGACAATGATTCACATTTTTGTTTTCATAATACCTCACACACGTACAGTTTCTGTTTGGGAGTCCCGGAGGGTGGGGAACAGGGAAGGTGAGCGGGGTGAGGGGGGGGCCCCAAAGTCCCTCTCAGATAGAAGGCAAGGTGGATTTGGCCCCAGGGTCTCACACTGGGGACCTTTCCTGTCACGAAGGCCATCAGGCTCCCATTTTGACTCCGGTATCCTCATCATGATGGAAAAAATACATTGAACCAAGAGATCCTCCCTCCCCTCCAAGGCAGACATTCAATACCAACATTTATGCAGTGTAGTAGAAAGTCATCATTTGCACTTAGGTGTACCAGGTGATCAGGAAATAGACTGAAAAGAATTCCAGCAGGCTGTTTGGAGAGCCTTATCTTGCAGCTTTTTCAAAAGCAGGGCTTTCATCTTGAAAGTTTCCTCTCTCTCTTCCCCCTTCCCTGGCCTGGACATCCCCAGTCTCATCTGGTCTCTGAAGTTTCCCTAGGTCTGAATCTGTGGGTAGATGAATCTACAGTGCAGCGTCTGTGGTGCTTTCCTCCCCCACCTCTGTCGCAGACTGTACAGGCAAGCACAGTGCAAGGCCCGGTCCTCTGCAAAGCACTAAATGGTCGTCAGGTTTTAAATCCCATTGAGTTGGCATGATAGGAAAAAATAGGTAAATGAGTACGGAATGGTAGTTGAAGGGAGAGAAAGAGGCTGCTGGTCTGCTGGGATGAAATTCCAAATGAGTCTGTCTCCTGTGATGTGTGTTTAGAAGGGTTCAGGACTTCGTGAGTTAGCATGACCCTAAAATTCTAGGGAATTTCTGGTGGGACAGTGGGTGGTGAATTCTGAAGTTTTGATGAGCAAAGTTGAGCAGCCAGCAAGTTAGCCAGGATTTTATCAAGAGCCCGCTTTGCACAGCACACTATTCTGGGCCCCAAGGAGTCCCATAGAATGAGGAAAAGACTGGTTCTTGGAGTTTGTGGGAGTCTTGGTGCCTAAAGAGAAAATGAGGTGCAAATTTAACAGCATCCAACTCTTGAGCTTAAGCACAAGCAGCAAATTAAAGAATCTGACAAGGAAAGGAGCAGGCCTACCAGACTTCACCTGCAGTCTGTAACTTTCCATTCTTCTTGTGGCCCCTTGTGCCACTGGGTCCTTCTAGCTTTTTCTCTT
Source organism: Galago senegalensis (assembly GCA_963575145.1). NCBI lineage: Eukaryota > Metazoa > Chordata > Mammalia > Primates > Galagidae > Galago > Galago senegalensis. Next base: position 3,934 of record CAUYTI010131181.1, read on the forward strand.
TCCTGCCTCAAGGGCCTAGTGTGATGTGGGGGTGGGGCTGCTGCCCAGAAGATGCTGGGCTATTTAAACTTTCTGTCTACTCCCCGATTAAACAAAAGAAGGAATCCTGGACTTGTGCAAGTAACTGACGCCCTCTCCTTGGTTCTTGGTCTCCTTGGTAGGAGTTTTTTGTTCCAGAGGAGTTCAAGGCTCCCCATGGATTTGAATTTGTTCTTTTTAAAATTTTTTTCTCTTTCTTACCTCCCACTAATGGGGTTCCAAATCTGATCCCTTTTTTCTACTTTGTTTTGTCTTTTCATCTCCTTTACTTCCTTTTCTTTGTTTTTTCTCCATCAGTGGGGGCTACATTGTTCCCCCAGCCTGCCAAATTTTGACCCTTCCCCTATTTTGGCCAAATCCTGGGGGAAGAAATCCTAGTATGCCAAAAATATATGCTAAGCATAATTAAGTTCCATGCGGGTTCATAACAGCCAAGGAGCCTGCAGGAGAAAGCAAGGGGCAGTTCCCTCAGCAGAACATGCGCTGACCAGCAAGCTCCTTGGAGAAGGCGCTGGTCTTGTAAGAGGCTTTATTTCAAACTGCCCCAGGATCCCCTGAAGAGCACACCACACCTTACTGCCTATTACCCTGGGTCTGTGTGCTTTATACAGGAGGCTCTGTTCTGTCTCTGTTATCAGCCAGGTCAGGGGCACACGTGGCTTGGAGGTTTAAGTGACAAAGCCAGAGGAGAAAGCAACCCTGGCAGCATCATGCTTCGTCCCTTTGCTAGCAGGATGGGCAATGAGAGGGAGCTGCAGCTTTGCCGCAGTCTAGCACCCTCGGGGCCTCTCCAGACTGTGCCCGGGGAGCTCTGGGACAGGCAGGTTAAGAACATTAGACAGGATTGGATGACTTTCTCAAAGAGGGCAGGGGAATTTTCTCTCCATGGGCCACAGGGGGACAGGGCTGGGAGAAGAAATAGACTTGCACCTTATGTCATGTAAATAATTGATTTTCTAGTTCGCGAAGATAATATTGATAGTGTGGGAAATGGAGGTAGGGTGAGGAGGAAGTCTGAGTAAGCCAAAAGGATTCCTCTTTGCTTATCTTTGAGACAGTCCAACCTTGAGAATAGCTTTAAAAGGGAAAAAAATAGTGCTGAGACAGTAAAGTCCCCTCGAGCCAACACACCCCCTGTAGCTATAGAATGAGAGCAGCTTCTCCTGGTGTGGACTTGGAGCAGTTTTCAAGAGCTGTTCATGCAGCAGCCATCCAATTTGTACAAAATAGGGTAGGAAGATGCAAGAGGGTGTTTATCACATCCTCCCACCACGTGGCTTTTAATGATTCTGGATTCTAAACAACCCAGAATAGTCATTTCAGCCAGAAATGATGCTACGTTCGTGTGCCTCTGCTTTTAAACTTGGCTGGGGTGTCAGACCCTGTTCTCGGCTCAGGTTTCAAGAAGCCATCAGCAAACGTGCGCATGCACACAGTGGCTGCAGCGTCCACCCTGTGCCTGTGGCCGCCTTTGAGGAAAAAAAAGTGCCTTACTGACTGTAGCCATTACAGTATCCAATGCACATCCTTTTGACAGGTGCCTGTCCTTGAGAAACAATATTTTCTATTTTTCTTCGTAATCGGTTTTAGTTCTCACTGCTGGCCAACTCTCACATCCCCAGCAAATCCCGGGGCCATTGGATTTTTTCCATTATGTTCATTACCCGTGTACCATGTACCTCAGATCTCTCTCTCTCTCCTCTCTCTCAGTTAGTTTCTCATCGTGGACTTTTTTTTCCCTCTCTCCTTTCTCCCCCCCCCCCCTTTTTTTTTGCTTTACAACGAGTGTGATGCCATATTGAGTCAATGTTATTCTCTCACAGTGTACTCTATAAGAGGTGTGGGTGTTTATTTGGTCGGGATGCTAGAAAGTGCTAAAGTAGCATGGTCAGTATAAACAGAAAGGTTTTTAGGAGGTATGGCAAAAAAATGTCTTATTGGCTACGATGGTGACATGATATAGTCAGCTGCCTTTGAAGAGGTTTTATCTGTTCAGTGTTAAGTGATTTAAAAAAATAATAACCTGTTCTTCTGACTAGTTTAAAGATGGATTTGAAAATGGTTTTGGATGCAATTAGGTTGTGCTATTTGGACAATAAACTCACCTTGACCTAAACTCTCTGGCCATTTTTGACTTATTTATGACCATTCAGAATATACCTGTCTCATGTCAGAACTCTGTTGGCCACATATCGGGTGTGGCATTAAAATACAAGTGCTAACCTAGGATGGAACCTAAGTGTGCCTTTGTGTTATGACCATACAAGTCATCGTTGACATGTTTTTTTCTCTTTTGGGCAGCCTTTGCAACCAGACTGTAAACTAGAAGCTTCAGGCCCCCTTTATAAGGGGTGGTGTGTGACCAGGCCTCAGAGAAGAGCCCCTGATCATGGCCAGCTGCTTATTCCAGGCACTCCAGGCTCTGTGCTGGGAGCCTGCAGTGCCCTCTCCACATTCCAGGGAGTCTCTGGGGAACCCAGCCCTGCAGCTTCCCTGGTCTTTTCTGATTCCTCATCCTCCCTGCATCCCTCTTCTGTGGCCTGGGCAGAGTCTTGGTGGACTTGGGAGAGGCAGAGCCTGGGAGAGGGATGAGATAGCACCTTAACACTTAAAACAAATCGCCAGGTCCTGGGCCCGGCTGTTCTTAGTTCTTAGCTCCTCAGACCAGCTTCCCTCCTGGGAGTGATGGGTATGCAGAAGGCAATGGCTTATCACACCATTTTGAAATTACTGTAAAAATGCGTAGTTCCCTGCCTCTCAAAGACATGGAAGGCAACTTGCCATTTTAATTCCAAGCTGGGGTGCAAGCAGTAAGATTAGAACTCGTCATTGGAAAAGTTCAAATTAAGATATTCCCTACTGATTGCAAGTAACTCTGCCTAATACGGCTTTTAAATTTATAAGGACTCTGGAAATTCTCTTTTGTCTCCATTCCCCATGGACATCCACTGTTCTTAGAGACAACCAAGAGTAACTTTTTTTTTTTTTTTTTTTTTTGGATTTTTGCCCAGTGAAGTCTGCTGGCCTCCTGGGAATTTCCAGGGCCTCTGATTGCTACTCTTAACCATCCTGGGAATTGTTCTCTGCACAACCTCACGTCCAAAGTTTCTCCCACCCTGCCCTTTGCCGTCTTTTTGCTCTGCCGGGCACTGTCGTGTCAGTGTATCTGTTAAAAGCACCATTCCCTCTCCGGAATGCCACCACGTCCTACCACTGGGCTACTCCCCTTCTGAGCAATGGACGTCTCAGGGCAGGAAAAGCAGGGAAAGCTCAGAGCTGGCTGGTGACAAATCTAAGTGCCCTGTACATGCTCTTTCAGACGCAGGCCCTCTTACAACTGGAAAACCACAAACTTGAAACAAAAGCATCCTTCCTGAAAGTGGAAGTTGGAAATCCCCTATCTTTTGTTGTCTGCTCTAGGGAGTGCTTTTGTATTTCTGAGGACTCTCCAGAAATCTGGAGATTTTATTCTATACACTGAGGTATCCCCCAAATTAAACTTTCCAGTTAGCTTAGCAACAATATTCTCAATGTACTATCGTGAACCCTAGTACTCAAAAGTACCCTAGGTGATTTTCTCCCCTGCTGCTCTTACAATAACAACAGAAAAAAAAATGCTGTTGACAGCAGGATGGTTGAGAGTATCAAAAATGCATATGTGCAGGGCCTTCCCTGGGCTTTCAAGAAAAGCAGGGAAAACAACATCTGGACCCCATGGTTTAAGAAGCGTTCCCTGAGGAGACAAAACACCAGGCCCCTGAAACTGAGAGGTCTATCAGTAGGTGCAAATGCACGCAGGGTAAACTGATGCTAAGGCCGGGAAGGGGCCCTTGCTGAGGAGATAGAACAGCTTTCGTTTGGCAAATGAGTTTTAGGGAAACATTTTTGTTTCGACATTCCCGCGGGTCAGCATAGTTTGGAAACAGTAGAAACAGAATTTGTCCTTTTCCCAAAACAAAGGAATGGAAAGTGATTTTTTTCTGTTAATGAAGGGAAAATATTCAAATAGGCAGCTTGAAGAGCGTCACAGTAGGTTCTCAACACTATAAACATGGATTTTACCCTTGTGAAACGGTGCACTCCGGCGCAACCATTTTTTTCATGAGGCTTAAAGAAAGAAGGCTGGAAATTTTAAGACGACTGACTGGCGGGCTTCCCTCTCTCTAGGTCAGTGATTTCAGCCAGGGTGCTATGACACACTGGTGTGCCACCAAAGGATCTTAGATGTGCCGTGACAAATATTAAAGATCATTAATGGAATTATTTGTGAAAGAAGTTCAACGTACAGGAAGTGTATTCTCTCTACTCTTTCTTTTTTTTTTTATCAATAGAATGTAAATGTGCTGTGGAAGTTTAACTACAGGTTCAAGTGTGCTGTAAAAATTTTTTAAAAGGTTGAAAACCACTGGTCTAGCCTGTGGGGGCCTCCCCAGCAGTGGAAGGGGTAGGCTCCATCAGCTCTGACCACAGACTCAGTCAGACAGAACTGGGCGGCCTGAGAAAACAGCTCAACTTATTTCCCTGTGAACCTAACTCATTATCCCCCTGAAAACTTCACATTTACACCAAAACATGGTTTCCTTTTCATTTGTGATGGTTTGCTCTGGCTCTGGCTTTCCGCTGGCCTCACCCCCACAGCGCTAGTAAATTACTGTCAGCTTTGTCAGTTAACCGGGTTAAAACCCAGAGCTCTTCCGGTGAAGTCCACTAGGTGGTACTAAAGTCACAGCTGGGAGCCAAATTACAAAGAGACCCAGGGCCAGCAGGCGGGTAGGACCGCCCCGGTGGACAGCCAGGGATCACTGGCCAGGCGCTTCCCGTCCACACCTGGCGGCATTCCCTCACCTGGCTGCACCACGGCTACCGAGTTCTCACTCCATCTGGGCCAGCTGGTGCTGACTCACCACCTTTTCTGAGACACTTTTCTTTTAGTGGCTGAGCCAGAGATGGCAAACGGCAGCCTGCAGGCCAAATCCAGCCTGCAGACATCATTAGCTTGTCTCCCACAGTGATTGAAATTGTCTTGGGCTTACTTGCCAATATAAGATGAGAGCTTTAAGGCCGGCCCGCCTTGTAATCCTAGCGCACTCTGGGAGGCTGAGGCGGGTGGATTGCTTGAGCTCAGGAGTTTGCCACCAGCCTAAGCAAGAGTGAGACCCTGTCTCTACTAAAAGTAAAAGAAGTAGCTGGATGTTGTGGCAGGTGCCTATAGTCCCAGCTATGTGGGAAGCTGAGGCAAGAGGATTTTTTGAGCCCAAGAGTTTGAGGTTGCTGTGAGCTATGATACCACGCCACTCTGTGCAGGGCAACAGAGTGAGACTCTACCTCAAAAATAAAAAAAAAAAAAAAAAGCTTTCACAGAAAAGTAAGGATTTTAACTACTCTTGGGAACTCTAAGTCCTGGCAACAATAAGCCTGCCAGATCTCCAGAGCTATAGAATCCCAGACCTAGTCTAGGTGGGCCTCACCTCCCAGGCTAGAGATAGGACCCCTGCAAGCCCCAGGTGGAGTCATCCTCTAACCCTCTTCACCACGGGCTCCAATAGGCCTGGAGTACTCCCTCCCACGAGTGGACCACCCCCCCTCCCCACTTGAAGAAAGACCTCCTTTTCATCAGGCTTCACAATCTCCTTTACCTCTTTATGGGTTGTTTAGTTATTAGATGAACCAAACCCTCTGGAGCTCGGCCACATTTCTGAAATACCTTTGAGACCCCATGCTCAGCCTCACCTGAGGTAGGTAGGTCCAGATAAGCTGGGGTGGGTGCAGATCAGCCTTCCCTGATTTCACTTGTTTGGTTTGGGAATTATTTTTAGTTCTCTTGGCACCATGATGACCCTATGAAAAGGCAAACCTGCAAGATGCCTAGATCTGGTGAAAAAGTGCAAACCTCTGTGCCTGCGTCACCCTTATGACTCTTCACCACTCATTATCCAGTTCCACTGACCGGACCCATGGGCACCACTTATTCGACAGAGGCCTGAGCGTAGGCTCAGCAGTCAGTACACTGAAGACCCCATTCAATGCTGTGTCTTTAGAACCTGCTTTCCCAGGCACATGGTTCCCACTTCCCTTGATCTCAATGGCTAATGGCAGAGACAGGCAGGAAGGCACTGAGGGATGGCCACTAAGTGTGTCAGCAAAGAACACAAGCGCTCTGGGGCCTGCCAGCTCTGGAATCCCCACCAGGCCAGCCTGTGAGTGAGTGAGCTTGGTGACCTCAGGCACATTACTGAGCTGCCCAGTAAATCACAGGCTCGGTTTCCCCATCTGTGAAATGGGGTTAAATGGTAACCTTCCTTCCTCTAGGATTGTGAGTTGATTTTTGCAGCACTGGGCAGTGCCTTGCACACTGCCAGCACTTGATAAATGTTAGCTGTCATCACAGGCTTAAGAGGAATTCAAAACAGGCATTGGATGCAGGTTTTTAACAAACTCATTTAACTGAATATTCTCTAAAATTCCAGGACTGTCTCAGAATCCCGGGGGAAGTGCAGTCCACATTAATTGGGTGGGATGTGCAGTGTCCTAACTACAAAGCAAAGGAGAAGTTAAGCACCTGTGAATGCATTGCCCATCGATGCTAACAGCAAAGCCTCAGGCAGAGGACAAGTAACCACCAAAGGCTTCAAAAGTGAAAAAGCTGCTCCTGTGTTCAATAATGTGACAAGCTTCCTGGAGAGGACCAATAGCTCCTGTTGTTTGAAGAGCCCAGCCTGCCTCAATCCGAAGGCAGGTATTCATTTGTCAGCATCTCATCCGCTGCTTTCTTGGGACAGTCAGGGATTTGATGTCCAGGGTACCACAGTGGAAGCAGGTGGGACAGGGTAATTCTCTACCTCCTCTGCCATCCATGTTAGGTCCCTGCTGGTGTCACCCTCTCTTCAGATGGCCCACTTTGCTGCACATGAAACACATCTGGCCAGACTTCACACAGCTGCCAGAGGACCGTTATCTCTCTTGCTCATCTCATACTGGACCACAGGGACTTGCTGCAATAACAGCTCCTACCAATTTGGCGTTCTTTACTTGCCTCTTCCAAGTTGTGGCTGTTGAATGCTGAGGGCCAAGTTTAGTAGCTCATTTGAGTCACTTTGGAATCCCAAGGTCTTATGCTAGAGTTTCCTATGGATATCAGGGGCCTATTGCTTAATAAAATGAGTACTAAGCACAGTTCTCTGTTCCACTGATTCATTGTCTAAGCTGGTACTCTTGTGGACTGCTTCCACTAGCTTTCCCCTAAAAGAGGCTGGACTTTCATCCTTACACTGGGTCAGCTCAGCTAACTTGGAAAAGTTCACTGGCTGTACCCGCATTTCCCCACATGCCTTCTACAAGGCAGGTCTGCGTGTAATCCCTGGCTGCCCTGCCAGCCTCTCCTGCTTGTCCAGGTTGGTCGTTCCACCTGGGGTCTTGGGTAGGAACCTCAGTTGCCCCATCAGCCAAATTCAAATCTGTTGAGGACACTCGACAGGTGTTAGATTTCCTTAGGAAGGAAGGATTTAAGGTGTCAAAGGAAAAGGCTCAATTGTGCAAACCTGAAGCTACTTACTTGGGCTTTGTTCTTTCCCCTGGGGAGAGGCTCTCAGATGAGAGAATAGAGACAGTTTGTCCCCTCACTAGGCCTTCTACAAAAAACAACTCAGGGAGCTCCCGGGAATGACGATCCACTGTTGAATGCGGATTCTTCAACATGGAGAGCTGGCTACGTCTGTGAGATTTTAAGGGAGGAAAAGACAGAGGAGCTAACATGGGGTCAGGAACAAGAAAAAGCCTTTCCAACCTGTGTAAGAGCCAAACAGATTCTTATAAATGCACCTGTCTTGAGAATACCTGACTTAAAGAAACCTTTCCGAGTCCTTTCATCGGGCCTACAATTATGATCATCCTTTTCTTAATGTTTGAACGCTGCCTGTTAAGTTTGTGTGTTCCAGGCTCCAGATTTCCACGTTAAGATGATGGTGATGCAGGGATTCCAGCAAATACTGATGGAACCTGTTGGCCAAGTGGCCAGAAACCTGTTAGAGTAGGGAACCTGAGGGTCCCTGATAGGTAGGGCAATGGCCCTTTGTGACAGAAGGAAGTAGCTAAGAAGGATCATCATCCATTTTCCCTTCAAGATTTCAGGACCATACCTCCTCAGGGGGGAATGAGAAGGGACATTAAGAAAGGGGCTTCAGGCTCGGCGCCTGTGGCTCAAGCGGCTAGGGCGCCAGCCACATACACCTATGGTGGTGGGTTCGAATCCCCAGCCCAGGCCCGCCAAACAACAATGACGGCTGCAACCAAAAAATGGCCGGGCGCTGTGGCGGGTGCCTGTAGTCCCAGCTACTTGGGAGGTGGAGGCAGGAGACTCACTTGAGCCCAGGAGTTGGAGGTTGCTGTGAGCATGATGCCATGGCACTCTACCCAGGGGGATAGCTTGAGGCTCTGTCTCAAAAAAAAAAAAGAAAGAAAGGGGCTTCAAAGGGGGTGGGTGGTAGGAGGAAACCTGGCCTGTGGAACCAGGAAATCTGGAGGATCCATAAGAATGTGGGTATGAAGTAACCTAGGTAACCACCATCAATAGGAAGAAGCCATCAATGACCAATAGAAAAGGCCAATACTGCCTGGAGGCTCAGGCAGGTTGTAAAGAGTTGCAACCAATTTCAAACTTGCAACTTCCTCTCTCACCTTCTCTTCTTCATGAGAGGGACCCACTTCTAACTCTCTCTCTCTGGAAGTGCTCTAAACTTTCTCTTTATTCTTCTTAAATAAAATCTCTGTTACCCTGAAAAAAAAAATTCATTTAACAGACAGGTGCTTATCCTTCAGTTACTCAGGACTGCCCATGTACTGCACTGAGATAAAGACTTTTAGATCCTCAGCAGGTAAGTGTGTTTCGTGGTTCTCAAAGGGCTTTTCAAAAGCCTCTTATACAATTCCTACAACCCTTTGGTGAATCCGATGCCTTGTTTTCTAGCTACGTGAACTGAGGGTCACACTGTTGCTCTGCTTACCACATGGAGTTAGGCTGGGGGTGGGTCCCAGATGTGGTTGACTTCAAATATCATGTATCTTCCACCACATCAGGCTCCTTCATTTGATTCATATTTTGCTTATTGAGAAATGAGCTGAAAGAGTGAGAGCTCAGTGGGGTAGAGTGGCTGATGATATCACTTAGTGAAATCACCAGAGGATGGTCTTTTAAAGAAGAGGAAGTCCAAGAAGAAAGCAAAGGCCTTACAATCTGAAGGAAACGTTGTCAGTGGATTTCTTCTTCCTGGGAAATAGTATTCTCTTTCCCAGCATTTTTTTTGCAGTTTTTGGCCAGGGCCCACCACCTCCGGCATATGGGGCCAGCGCCCTACTCCTTGAGCCACAGGCACTGCCCAGTATTCCTCAGCATTTTTTGCCTTGCGTCTTGGCTATTCACAGTAATTCTGCTCAGTTCTCTCCATCTACATGTGGTTATAAGCATGTGAACTTACACGGGTAAGAAAGTAACTACTAATATTTTCCCATAAAACCCAAGTTTTGACCAAAAGAATCAGAATCTCAGTGCATTCTCAGATTTTGTTCCCCTTTTCCGGTTTGGGTTTGCTTAGCCTCAGTACTCAGGGTGGGGACTGAGGGCCAAGGGGTGGGGATGAGATCCCCTGTTCATGGCTGGCTTTGAGGATGTTTGGATACTGATGTAAGTAAATTCTTAAATTCTTTGGGTCAATATTTGTAGCCACTTAAAAACGTAAAAGTGGGTGAGGATTGGGCCCTCCCTTACAACTTTGTTATTAAGGTAAAATGAAAACAGGTCTTTGACTAATTTTGAGGTACATGCATGCAAACATTTAGCAGACAGGCAGTGGGCCCTACACAGTCGACAATATCTGTGACAGCCCAGGGATCTGTCTCTGTTGCTGCCTTACATGAAAGGCTCCCTCCTCAAGGCAGATATCCAAATGTAGGATTTTTTTTTATCAGCAACAAGCAATCAGAAAACTCTTAACCCTGTGGCTGAATGGACCGTTGCCAGAGTTTAGGCCAGGCGTCTTCAAACTACGACCCACGGGCCACATGCGGCCCACCTAGGACATTTATCTGGCCCACCAGGTGTTTTTGTCACTGCTTCCTGTCCTGCTTAGCAGCCGACTGGGCCCGGGGCCTGCAGTCTGGCCCTCCAATGGTCTGAGGGATAGTGAACTGGCCCCCTGTTTTAAAAGTCTGAGGACCCCTGCTTAAGCTCAGCAGAACCATATGGGTGTAGGCCACAGTCCCCCTGACCCCCAGCTCTGGGCTTTTCACTCTGCTATTCAGGGGTGAGCAGTGTCCCTAAGATGTCTGAGTGAGCTGAGGCACCTATCTTGGTTTCAGTGAGGCCCCTTCCGAACTTGCATTGTGATAGTTGATGGGCTGCTATTTTCACGAATAACATTTCTGAAATTCAAGATACCAGTTAGTAGAGTATCCATTATCCAGTAAGGTACAGATAACAGAAGTTCTTGTGGATGGAGGTCCCTTGATCAGGGCACCAGTGGGCCATCCCTAGACCATAAATTCTTCATTGGAATGTGTTCTATGCTGAATGTTCTGTCCCTCTTCAAAATCCGTATGTTGAAATGTCAACTCCCAGTGTGATAGAATAAGGAGGTGGGGCCTTTGGGAGATAATTAGGTCTCAAGGGGAGCCCTTATGAATGGGATTAGTGCCCTTATAAAGGGGGTCCAGGGAGCTCTCTGTCCTCCTTCCCTCTATGTCAGGACACACACAGAAGTCAGCAGTCTGCATCTCAGAAGAGACTCCTCCTCATAACCTCACCTGGGTTATAGTGGACCAACCTCAGAGGTTATAACTGTGGTTTTTCTCAGTTGATGATGTTTTTGCTATTTGTATATGCAAAGAAAATTTCTGCTGTTCCCACCCTATGCTGGGGCTTGGATTGTTCAAGGGATTGCTGGAGGCGCCATGTAGGTGCACTGTACAGCCGCTACCTCTCTGAGCCCCTGGCAGCCCCCAGGGCTCTGCCTGGGTAGGAGCCATGGGTTCTGCTTTCCTCTCAAATCCCCAAACTTATATCGCTTATAAAAGAATTCACATCTACCCTAGCATGGGGGTGTGTGACTGTAACCCAGCACTTTGGGAGGCTGAGGTGGGAGGATAACTTGAGCCCGGGAGTTTGAGGCTGGAGTGAGTGATGATCATGTCACTACACCCCAGACTGGACAACACAGTGAGACCATGTCTCAAAAAAAAAAAAAAAAAAAAAAAAAGCAAAACCCCACACCTCTCTTTGTCCCCATTTCTCAGGGGCTTGTCAATATCTGTCTTTATTATTTATCCTCCAATGCCCCCTCCTTCCCTCACTTAGCCCAGGGACTCTTTCTAGTTCAGGAGCAGGTAAGCTTTGTTCTTCTCATCGCAGACACCCAAATCTTTGCTCTGTCAAGATCACTTTCTTTATCCTACAAGAAGAGATATTCTTTCTCTTGGCACTTTGTGGTTCTCTTCCCTGCCTTGAAAAAAGGGACATAGCATGAAGAGCCCCAAAATGTAGGGGAAAAATAGTGGAGGAAACATAATTATTTAATAGTTCAGAAACTATTATCCTACCATAACCTGAGGCCCTGCAAGGGTGAACATCATGGTTAGGGTGTTAGGGCCACCTAGCAATGTAGGCATCACAGTGGGAGAGAACTCTCAGCCTCTGCAGGTTTCCATTCATTATTCAGCTCAGTGAACCTCTGGACATACTGGTTAATCCTTTCTTGAAAAGTCTCCATCCACCTGATATTTTAAAAGCAGCCACTCACTTATATTTTTTATATGTCACTGTAAACTAAAAATGAAGGGATTAATTTGTTTGGGTGTGGCACTTCCTAGATATTAGGGACAGGACACTGGGATTTTAGGGTCTTCTCTTTTCCTTAACATTCTACCAGGGCTCCAGCAAAAGCAGGAGCCTTGGCCTTTGCAATCACTGCCCTCCGATGTTTGCTATTTGCCAGCGGTATTACTGACTGTATCATACATTGATCTATTGCATACTATCCTGTGATTGAATATAATCCCAGGAGGGAGTCAGGATGCTGTAGTGGGAAAAGGTTTACTTAAGCAAGAAAATCTGGGTTTGAACCCTAGGCCTGCCACTGACAAGCTGTCTGAGCTCTGAGCCTCTGCTTGTTCTTTTATGAAATAGGAAAGCTCACTGAATTATTAAAAGCATTAAATGAGATGATCTATGCAAAGTACCTAATACACAGGAAGCTTCAACAAGAATCAGCCAAACCGAACATATGGAAACACACCAAGGACCATGTCACTTCTTTTTAAAGGCATTTTAGATGCAAATGTTCTTTTTCCAAAAAGGCCAAGGTGGAGGCAGATACGGTTTTTCTCTAGCTCCTTATGAGGAGACGACTTGTGATAGTATAGCTGTAAAACCTTAAGCATCTACAACCTTCAAAATATCCCCTTGCGCTGCTGCCATTCTTGGGCTTGCAGGGTGTTCTTTCCCCCACTAAGTGACAGGCTAACAGGCAAGGCATGAAAAGGGATTAGTGGATGCATATGCAAAGAAAGGGGGGTTCCTCAGAAGCTCGGCAAGCTGAGAAGGCATCCTTCAACTGTCCATCAGGAGGAAAGCAGTTTCACTGGCAGATATGATTTTTTTGGAACCAGTAATAATGGGGAGCCATTGGCGACAGATGTCAGATGTTGGCAGACTGGCTGCCAACACAAATCTCCCTCCACCTTCAGACATCACGCTGATGGAGGCCTGGGCACAGTTGGACTGGCAGTCCCTTCTCGCTTGGATCATTGGTCACATTATTATCTCTCCGTTGCTGGACAAAGCAGATGGTTTACCATGTATTTGTGATTTTTCTGTTGGCCTAAAAGTTCTGTTCTTCCATCAGGGTCCAGCATGTAATCAATTATGACAGTGGGTGGTGCAAGAAAATCCCTGCCAGTTAAAGTCTTTTTTTAAGTCTGCATAAACCACTACAATCTCCAACTTAAAAGCAATAGCAGGAAAAAGCAAAATCGTAGTGTTAGTAAAAATGGGGTAACCACACAAACCGGTTCTCACATGGTGTGGAAGACTCTCAGTCTATATTCTATGATGTTCATTTTGTGTGTCCATTTTGTAGTCTTAAACTGAAAATCCTCTTGCTCTATTTTGGCAAGTCTTAAGGAGCTTTATCTTAGAATCAGAAAGTGCCATAACTAAAAATAAACAGAACAAATACCAAGAACACACAACCCCTCAACTAAGATAATTTTCTATATTCAGAGTTATGCTCTATCAAATAGTAACAATAGTGAGTTGGCTTGTCTTAGTACATATGAGTAACCACATATATAAAACAATATAGGCTTCTCTGGCACCCACCTTATGGATAATTTTCTTTGTGAAAGGCATCTTGCTTAGTTACATGCATAGAACTCAGGAAACAAGTCCTGTAATAATAGCAGAACAAGCATTTTTAATACTATAACTACACTTAGAGAAATCCTTTACTTATGTAATATGTTTCTTCTCATCATTTTCTTTTTTTTTCCTTTTTTTTTAATTTTTAGGGAGTCATTGAGGGTACAAAAATCCAGGTTACGTTAATTGCATTTGTCAGGCAAAGTCCCTCTTTTAATTGTGTTCCTCCCCCAAGAGGTGTGCTAAACGCCATGATCCCCACCCCCCTCCCTCCTTCCCTCTCTTTACTCCCCCATTCCCTGACCCCTACCATGTACTAGGTCATCAGTTGTCCTCATATCAAAATTGAGTACACTGGATTCTTGCTTCTCCATTCTTGTGATGCTTTACTAAGAAGAATGTGTTCCACCTCCATCCAAGTTAGTACAAAAGACATATAGTCTCCATCTTTTTTAATGGCTTAAGAGTATTCCATGATATACCATAGCTTGTTAATCTGTTCCTGGATTGGTGGGCATTTAGGCCGTTTCCATATTTTGGCAATTGTAAATTGAGCTGCAATAAACAGTCTAGTGCAAGTGTCCTTATGGTAAAAGGATATTTTCCTTCTGGTTAGATGCCCAGTAATGGGATTGCAGGATCAAATGGGAGGTCTAGCTTGAGTTTTTTGAGGGTTCTCCACACTTCCTCCCAAAATGGTTATATTAGTTTACAGTCCTACCAACAGTGTAAAAGTGTTCCCTTCTCTCTAGAAACACACCAGCATCTGCAGCTTTGAGATTTTGTATTGTCACTTTCTTTTCTTTTCTTTCTTTCTTTTTTTTTGAGACAGAGTCCCACTATGTCACCCTAGGTAGTGTGCCATGGCATCACAGCTACAGCAACCTCAAACTCTTGGGCTCACGCAATTCTCTTGCCTCAGCCTCCCAAGTAGCTGGGAATACAGGCACCCACCACAACACCCGACTATTTTTTGTTGCAGTTGTCATTGTCGTTTTAGCTGGCTCTGGCTGGGTTTGAACCTGCCAACTTCAGTATATGTGGCTGGTGCCATAACCACTGTGCTACGGGCTCTGAGCCTATATTGCTATTTTCTTAACATATAATTTTCTTAAAAATCAGGCTCATAGAGTATAGTTCTCTGCTTATTTTTCCCATTAAACATACTAAGGAAATGTTATATCATTTAAGATATAAGTTATATCTTTAAGTTATATCTTTAAGAACATGATTTATAATGTTAAATATTGGTTGGGATCCTGAAATGTATCTGCTGCTATTCTAGGCACTGAAGACATAGAAGAGAACAAGATAGTTCCTACCTTAAGCAATTTATACTCCGGTGGAGAAAGTCAGGCACTGAACCTGTAAAAACAGTAAATAAGGATGTAAGTGCTATGAAACAGGATGTCAGATAGTGACAGGGCAGGCTACCTTGCTTACAAGGAGCTCTCCTGAGAATGGGACTTTTGACTTGATGCCTGAAGGCTGAGGAGCTAATCATGCAGATATCTTGGGAAAGAGCTTTGCAAGCAGAAGGAACAGAAAACACACCGACTCTGAAATAGGAATGAACGTGACTTGAGCTAGGAACAAAGAGAAGCCCTGGGTGAGGATGGAGAGAGACGAGAAAGAGAGGGGACCGGAGACCCAGGGATGGGCCACATTATGTAGGCCTTGCAGGAGCGGGGATCTTATTATAATTGCAATAAGGATCCACTACATAATATTTTAGCAAGTGAGTGACACATACAGGGATATCACTTGGACAGCTGAGTTCTGGAATCGAGGCAGGAGCTATATCAACAGGCTATCACAGCCATCTAGACAGAGGTGATGGAAGCTCAGCCAAGGCTGTAAGAAGGCATTAAAGCCGTGGCAGATTCAGGACGTAATTTGGTGATTGAGCTCATGGGAACTTTCTTTTTTAAGGTTTTGGACAGATAGTTTTTATTATTTATTTATTATGGAAGATTTGAACAACACAATAAACTTCAATCCAATTATCTATCTATCTATCTATCTAGTAATCCCAGCAACAACAATGACAACAAATAAACGGGACCTGATTGAGTTAAAAAGTTTCTGCACGGCCAAGCAAATGGATAACCTACAGAATGGGAGAAGATTTTTGCATGCTACACATCTGATAAAGAACTGATAACCAAAATTTACACAGAACTTAAGCAAATTAACAAGAAAAGAACAATCTCTTAAAAAACTAGGCAGAAAGCTTGGCTTCTATAGCACAGTGGTTACAGAATCAGCGACATACAAAAGGGTGGCAGGTTTGAACCCAGCCTGGGCCAGCTAAACAATACTGACAACTGTAACAAAAAATAGCTGGGTTTTGTGGCAGGTGCCTGTAATACCAGATACTTGGGAGGCTGAGGCAAGAGAATTGCCTTAAGCCCAAGAGTTTGAGGTTGCTGTGAGCTGTGATGCCATGACACTCTACCGAGGGTGACACAGTAAGACTCTGTCTCATCAAACAAACAAACAACAGAGAACTCAAGCATATTAGCAAGAAAAGAACAAATGATCCCATCTCAGGGTGGGCAAGGGACTTGAAGAGAAACTTCTCTGAGGAAGACAGGTGCATGGCCTACAGACATATGAAAAAATGCTCATCATCATTAATCATCAGAGAAATGCAAAGCAAAACTACTTTGAGATATCATCTAACACCAGTAAGATTAGCCCATATCACAAAATCCCAAAACCAGAGATACTGGCGTGGATGTGGAAAAAAGGGAACACTTCTACACTGCTGGTTGGAATGCAAACTAATGCCTCCCTTTTGGAAAGACATCTGGAGAACACTTAGAGAACTAAAAATAGACCTGCCATTTGATCCTACAATTCCTCTACTAGGTATATATCCAGAAGACCAAAAATCACATTACAACAAAGATATTTGTGCTAGAATGTTTATTGCAGCCCAATTCATAATTTCTATCATGGAAGAAGCCCAAGTGCCCACTAATCCACGAATGGATCAATAAATTGTGGTATATGTGTACTATGGAATATTATGCAGCCTTAAAGAAAGATGGAGACTTTGCCTCCTTCATGTTTACATGGATGAAGCTGGAACATATTCTTCTTAGCAAAGTATCTCAAGAATGGAAGAAAAAGTATCCAATGTACTCAGCCTTACTATGAAACTAATTTATAGCTTTCATGTGAAAGCTATAGCCCAATTATAGCCCAGTAATATGGGGAAGGGGGAAAAGGGAGGGGAGAGGAGGAGAGAGGGTGGGTGGAGGGAAGGTGATTGGTGGGACCACACCTATGGTCCATCTTACAAGGGTACATGTGAATCTTTCTAAATGTAGAATATAAATGTCTTCACACAATAATGAAGAAAATGCCATGAAGGCTATGTTAACCAGTTTGGTGAAAACATTTCAAATTGTATATAAAACCAGCACACTGTACCCCATGACTGCATTAATGTACACAGCTATGATTTAATAAAACAAACAAGCCAACAAAAAACACTAGGCAAAAGACATGAACAGAAACTTTTCTAAGAAAGACAAACTAATGACCAACAAAGGCATGAAAAAATGTTCAACATCAAAAGTTCTCTGTGGACAACGCTGGCTTGAGATGTCTCTTAGAGATCCAAGTGGAGATGTTAAATAAATGGAGAAATGAATGAGGGCCTGGGTACCCAACCAGGTTGGGTACATAAATGAGCCTATTCACTGGGTGAGATCATCCAGGAGACGGCATGACTGAGGAAAAAGAGGACCAAGGGTAGAATCCTGTTACACTCCAACATGCCCAGTGTTTATGGCATTGCCTCTTCACTAAACATTTTCCATCAATCACTTTTGCAGTTAGGCAAGGCCATGTGAGTAGCTATGAACAATGGATGGAGGAAGCAACTGAGAACTGGTTCAAGACCTTCAATTGCTATCATCTCTTGCCTTCGCAATCATGAATTTTTGTGTTAAAGTCAACTTGTCTATCAAGTCTGGTCCCTATCTGGCCTAAAGATCCTTTCTGATCCATGTTAGACATATAGCACAAAAGACAAATAAACATTAATGTGTTATGGCACAAAAATTCCGGGATTCACTTGATGACTCAGCATAAGTTGGCCTGCCCTAATTAATTGAGCATGCCATCTTGTAATAGGCCTCAAAAAAGTACCATTTTTCTTTAAAAAAATAGAAAAGCATATGAGGTTGGACAATTAAGTTTACAAACTCATCCTAGAAAAAAGTGCTACACACCTCATTGCTAAATATTACTACAGTAACCTCCAAAGTACTCATCTTGGCTCTCTGGTAACCCAGATTCTTTTTTTTTTTTTTTTGAGACGGAGCCTCAAGCTATCCCCCTGGGTAGAGTGCCATGGCATCGCGCTCTCAGTAACCTCCAAATCCTGGGCTCAAGCGAGTCTCCTGCCTCAGCCTCCCAAGTAGCTGGGAATACAGGCGCCCGCCACAACGCCTGGCCATTTTTTGGTTGCAGCCATCATTGTTGTTTGGTGGGCCCAGGCTGGGGATTCGAACCCGCCACCTTAGGTGCATATGGCTGGCGCCTTAGCCGCTTGAGCCACAGGCGCCGAGCTGGTAACCCAGATTCTTAAAGATTATGAAGACATTGGTTTTTAAAATGTATTTCTTGAATAATTTAGAAAATCAATAGGCATGGACGTTTTGTAACTTTCTAAATTTCTCTTAGAACTATATTCCCATTCCGTATGTCAGCTTTTTGTTGATGAATGAGGTATTTGACAATCGATAAAAATAGATATTCCTCATTTATTCATTTAAGAGATGATGATTGAGCCTGTGCTATGTTCTGAACATTTTGTTAGGCGACAGGGAAGTAATGAAATAGAGCTAGTACTTACTCCTATGGTTTATAGGTTTTGATGCTACCTGCATATTTTACCTGGTATCAAATTTAGTTCTGAGATATTAAGAGATGAGAAATTAGTTAATCTCTATGTGCTTTCATTCTTCATCTGTAAAAGGGAAATGGTAACCCCTACCTTTTAGAGTTATTGTATTAAATGAGACAAAGTGGCAGGTTAGTTTTATTCAGACTTTAGAAATGCACTTAGACCACTCTAAGGATCAAGAGTTTTTACTGTAAAAACTAACACTGAAAAGGTATGTGGTATTGCAGCAGCTCAGGGGACCAGTGAACAGGTACTCTTTGCATTACTTATTTATGTCTCTTTGGTTTTTTGTTACCTTTGCTTGTTCTTACGCTCTCCTCTGCAAATGCTTTGCAAACTTATTTATGATTTCTGTTTTTCATAACTTTAGTCTATATGCCCCCTTTAAATCCCAAACTCTTATCTAGTGGTTTTTTTCTGCTTCTACCCTCACAGATAACTATGTAGTAAATTTCATCTCTCACTTGTAATTTCCAGGAGAATTTGTTGGACCAATTTATTTGGGCATTCAGAACATGTATTTGGACTTTTTACTATATACAGGCAATGTACCCCCCCCATTGTAATGTGGGCCCCACTACCAGGGCCCTCTGAATTATCTCTCCACTCATCCTGAAAAATGCTTCTTGCTTACTGGAACCCAGGAAGCTGTCAGAAATGTTGAATTTGGTCTCCACTCCAGACCTACTAACTTCAGATCCCCAAGTGATTTGTGTGAACATTTAAGTTTGATAAGCACTGCTTTAAACTTCCAGCTCTCAAAACTGTTGCCTGCATATTGAAAATAGCAGGGGATTTAAAAAATATGGGTACTGATGCCTGGGTATTTCCCCAACTTTAATATTTAATATTTCTAGAGTGAAGCCTGGTATTCAAAAGATCCCTAGATGATTCCAATGTGCAGGTGGGTTTGGGGCCCTCTGAACTAGTTCTGTGTCACTATTGATCAGCTATGTGATCCTAGACAAATTGCTAAGTTTCTCTCTAGACCATATTTCTCATTTCTTAAGTAAAGATAATACAGCCTATCTTGTCTACCTCAGAATTGTCCTGAAGGACAAATGTGATAATACATGTGAATCTGTTTTGAAATGTGTGCTTATGAATCTAAGTATCTCATGTATCAGTTAACTTTTCTAAACCTATCTTCTCATATATAAGTGAGGATTCAAGGAAACAAATGCATTATCATCAAACATGAGAATTTAGGTAAAAATACATGGAAGGCAAGTCTTCCTAGCTAAGATCATTAAGTTTGATCTATGTGATTGCTAGGTACTGTTATCTCAGTTTACCTATCATATAACTGAGGATTGATTAGAGAGGTTAAATAATTCTCTCAGGTCTCTGAAAGCTGTTAAATAGAAATTATTTACCTGACACTTGTTAAAAACCTCAAGGAAGATTTTTATTCAAGACAAGACCATTGCAGTAGGGGTCAAGACTACTGCAGTAGGGGAGAGGAAATGAATTTCATTCTAGAATAAAACTGGGACAAGTGAAGATTTATAGCTGGGGGCAGGATGGAAGGCTTGAGGGAGAATTATTGGAAGGAACTTAGTGAGGTATTGATGGTCGGAGGAAGAGAAACTTGATTTGTTATCAAGGCTGTCGGAAGAGAGCTTGACTAAGGGTCAAGGGTGAGGGGACGCTTGATGAACTAGCTTAACAATATTCTGCGGCAAAACGGGGCTCAGGATGAGGCCTAGTTTAGAAGGCAGCTCTAAAGAGCCTAAGTAAAGTTTGGTCAAGGAACGAGTCTTTGTCAAAGCGGAGTTGAGACTAAAACCGGGTAGGTCTAAGTCTATAAATACAGATCTTGCCGCCTCTACTTCCCCAAGGTGAATGATTAATCGCTAAACGGCAAAGAAGACAGCTTGGCGCTGTGCACCTGTGAGGTATCCAGGCATCCATTGGCCAGCTATGAGACTATTGGCTGCACTCTTGACTTCAAATCGGATCAACCGCAAATCAGAACACCTGCTTCCTTATCTACCCTAAGTCCGCAGGTTACAAACTCGTTCCTGCTGGATTCCTAGCACAGATTGAGGGGGCGGGGCCCGAACGCACCTGCGGCGCGCCAATCACAGGCCAGCGCGCAGGAGCGCATGCGCCCTAGTCCTGGGTGAGGCTTCATTGCCCCCAGTCTCCTCCGACCTGTCGGCCTTCCGCCGTCTTGATTGGCCTTCGGGAGGTGACGCACAGGGCTTCTTCGACCTATGGCGGCAAAGCCGGCCGGCAGCTTGGCGGAAGTAGTGTGGGGGAGGTGATTCCGAAGAGAAGCGGCGCTGCGGGGCGCCGGCGCAGGCACCCGAAGCGGCCCCAGGAAGATGACTCGCTTCGCTCTAACCGTTGTCCGGCAGTGAGTATCACTGTCGCAGGTTGCCTCCTTTTATCTTCCCTCTCCACCTCTCCTCTCTTCTTTTTCCTCTTCTCTCCTCTCGGTTGAGTATGTTTCGGAGTGAAAGGAACATTCATCTGTCATCCCCTCCGGTCCCCGCCGGTTCGACTCTCGGAGGGTCGGCTTGGAAGGGGCTATTTTCAGGGCGCTTTCGTTGGGCTATGGCGTGTCGACCCCAACAGCCCCTAGTGAGGACGGCGGGTCTTAGATATCATCAGTACCGTGTTTCAGATATGGAAAGTGAGTTCTAAAGGAGTAAATTGATCAAGGTTCCTAGCCTAGTGCAGAGCACAAACTGAAGAAAAACAACCATGTCTCCAGAGCTCTCCGTGCACTATTTTTGCTCCCCAGCAGATGCTCAGAGTTTACAGAATTGCTGGTCCATAGCTGATGTTCAGCTCTCCCTTCTCTCCGTCTTTGCTGTTCCCGCTTGTTTCCTCAGGCAGTCAGTCTCACTGGCGTCTGTTTAAGGTTTATTTCTTCTCCCGCGAGGTTACAGTTCCAGGAGAGGAAAAAAGGAAGGGCTTCAGCCTGGGCTCACCAGACCGCATCACACCGAACAAATGTTCTATTATCATAACTGATTACGTAGAGCTGAATGCTGATATGACTTTATGTCTTTTATCTTTCTCCTTCTCAACACATACTTGCCAAGTGTTGAGAAATTCAGAGTGGGAAGAGTAGAGATTTTTCAATTAGGATAGAGCTGGCTTGGACTCCGGACTACAGCTAGGAGCTAGGTAGCCTGGGTTTTCAATTAAGTAACCGACTTTTTGACCTGTTTCCTGATACACAAAATGAAGATAATGATAATGCCTATCTCACTGGATTATTGTGAGCATTCAGAGGAGGAAAAGTAAGGTGCATGGTACGACAGTGGGGACAAATATCCCTGAAGATAAAATAATTTGTATGGGTATTTTTGTAAGGGCAACTTTAATAAGGACTCAGTTGATTCCCAAATATGATGTATAGTTTATCAGACCAGCATTTTGAGTAGCTGCTATGTGCCAGTGTTTTGGATCATACAGGTAAATGTGGATCATACGGATAAATATGATACCAATTCTGCCTTCATGGAATTTACAGTGGGCACTAATATGATTTACCCTTGTCAAGGTGACTTTTAACTGCTATCTTTTCTGTCCTCTGCTTCCTTTATAGGAAGATAATCTTGAGAATCATCTGAAATTCTGCTTTTGGGATTCACAGGATTTTAACAATTAGAAATCTAGTTGCATCCTCTTTTCTCTCAACCCCTCTCCGTTTTTTAGAATGCTTTGGGAGAATTCTTGACTGACTTAAGGTATACAGCTAATTGGTAGCAGAACAGGAACTAGAGTCCTGAGAGTTCTTTCTTCCAGCCTTAGAGCACTTCATGGATGTCCAACCTAGCCAGCACAGTGTCAGACATTTAATGGAAACTCAGAAGTTGGAGGAAATGTGGGTTAAGGCATCCCTTGAAAAGTAAAATGATTCCTGTTTAGATTTGTAATAGACAACAGTAATAAAAACATGTATTTTATTCTTTTCCTGCAGTTTAACAAGGCTTGATTGTGGAGGCCCTCATAGGTATCATTTAACAAAATAAGTCCTAGTAAGTGTGATTATATGCCAGGCACTGTTGTGAGATAAGGACTGATATCCTTAGTTTGCAGGTAAGGCAGTTGAGATAGAGTGGTCATATAACTTGCTAAAAGTCACATGGCAAGTTGAGGAGGTAGGATTTGAACCAACACAACTTAACCTCTCACACTGCTTTTTGCCTTCTTTTTAATGTGTCAAATCTAATATTTGTAACTTATTTGAATATCACCAGCCATTTCTGAGGCTTCTCTATTTATTTTTTTGAGGCAGAATCTTGCTCTATTGCCTAGGCTAGAGTGCGGTGACCAGATCATAGCTCACTGCAACCTCAAACTCCTGCATTCACATAGTTCTTCTGCCTCTGCCTCACAAGTAGATGGGCCTGTAGGTGCATACCACCGTGCACAGATAATTTTTCTATTTTTTTTTTTTTTGTAGAGACCGAGTCTCCTTCTGTTGCCCAGGCTGGTCTCAAACTCTTGGGCTCAAGCAGTTCAACTACCTTTGCCTCCCAAAGTGCTGGGATTACAGGCAGGAGCTCAAGGCTACTTTTTATTCTCTTAATATAATTGTGGGAAGTGATAAGAATAGTTTGTTTTGTTCTGTTTTAGATGTAGGAAAATGGAGTGAGAGTGTTGAAATAACCAGTAGGGCTGTGGTTTGCTGCTTTCCTGTCTGGACCATCCTTCTTGCCTTTAGAGCTATCAAAACTAAAAAATGGTGATTCTTTTGGGAAAGAAAATCATTTCAAATATAATCACCACAATTAAATTTAATGACTTCAAAGAATTGGATAATTTTACCTGTTCAGATAATGGGAGAAAACTTTAAAGCAGTTTCTATAAGTCCAGCAAAATCTTTTGAGCCCTGTGCTGTTACTGTGTGTTTATCTTTCTTCATCATACTTTTAATTGAAACTGCCAGTGTGTGTTATTTTTGGAATAGAATGCCCAAGATTTCAAAACTCAAGTGTATTATTATTATCTTATGACACAGCTTTGTTGAAAACTCTAGCATAGATAGGTTGGCATTAACTTCACCTACATACAAAACACTATCAATGGCCCAGGTTCCTTGAAATGTTATTTGTAGGTGTTTGCAATTTGTCACCTGCAAAACTATCCATTTCACTTCCATTTTAACCAGCTCTCAAAACTTTATAAATTGTTCTATGTTTTTTGTTACCCTTCTTAGAGTGCCGTGGTGTCATAGCACATAGCAACCTCAAACTCTGGGGCTTAAGTGATTCTCTTGCCTCAGCCTCCCAGGTAGCTGAGACTACAGGTGCCCGCCACATTGCCTGACTGTTTTTTTGTTGTAGTTGTCATTGTTGTTTAGCAGGCCCGGGCTGGGTTCAAACCCACTGGTCCCAGTGTATGTGGCTCATACCCTAACCACTGAGTTCTGGGTGCCGAGCCAACATTTTTTTTTGTAAACTAAATCTAATTTACATTTAATGACTTAAAGGTGAGGAATTAGTAAAATTACTCATGGCAAAACTGATTTGTTTTTCTTACTGTACCTCTTACTTGCTTTTGTAATGCTAATCATTGTTCTGGATACTAATGAAGCAAGCAAAATAATATTAGAACATCTGTAATTTAATCCTTTTATGGCGATATATGGAAGTGTTAAGTTAGTGTGATACTTGTTTCCTGGGTATAAGGTTGATCAATTGGGGAGAGCCTATGCAACTAGGATTAATCTGTATTTAAACACAGATATATCATGAATTGAGTATCTTACAAGTTTTTTCCCTCCCAAACCATCTAGTGAAAGTCTTTCATGTACACCAAAGAATATCTGCTTTGAAAACTAGCCTCAAATGTATACTAATTTCCCGTGATTTGTCCACCTTTTGTGGCAAGCTGACTATTATCTGCTGAATTTGAATTTCCTAAAAGGACCTAATAGGCAAATTAAGCTTTCTGCATGATTTTTAAAGAAATGCTCCAAAATACGAATCCAGACTAACAAAAAATAAAATACATCTTTTAAGTGAAGAACAGTGCGGTAACCTACAAAATGAATGATGCATTTTTGTAGGGCTTATAAATGGCTGGTCATAAGACAACTTCTTGGCATAAGCGTTTGGATTCCTGCAGAGTCGGGCTTTCTGTTTTGGAAGTGGATCACACTGCAGATTTTGAAAATGAGTGGTGTTATTCTTGACTCTTTTAAAATATATCCTTCTGACCTTTCAGCTCCCTCCACCTTCTCAGCTGATATCAGAAGTCAAACTTGGTTAAGGGAAGTAGATTAATAGTAAAACTATTTTAGCCGTCTACTTTCCTTTCTCACGTCCAAAACAAATTAAACATTTTCAAGGATTTATATAAACCTCTCCATAAAGCTGATAAAAGCTATGATATTAAATATTTATTAAAGCTTTCGGGAAAAAATTCTATTTTTGGATTCCTACTCTGTAATATTTATAAAGTGATTCGAAGGCAGCTATGCCTGTTAGAACCAAGAGTGAATGCCAGTCATTGTTCATAATATTATTATCATGTCTGCAGCAGTCTCTATCAGCTTACAGTAAAATGGAATCCTGCATCACATCACAGCTACTTTTCTCCTTTCACTGAAAATTGTTAGATGGTGGGACATACCTTTATAAAGCTATCGGATTACTGGGATTCCATTTTTGATAAAAATAATCTTTTGACAGTCTAATCTTTTTAAAACTCTAACTCTGTGATCAAATCAGCTATTGGGATTAAATTCAAATCCTGAATTAATCTTTTCAGCACATGTACAAAAAGCAATCATCTCTGCTGAATCTGTGTGATTTGTAAAGACCTGAACTTTTTGGTGTCTATTACATGACTTTTTTGGGTAGCAAAACTGTTAATTCTCATCACCCCTGTCTACACTCCACCCCCCCCCCCCTTTTCTTTTTTAAAGAGACAGGTCTTGCTTTGTTACTCAGGCTAGAGTGCAGTGGCACAGTTATAGCTGGCTACAGTTATAGCTTTCTACTCCAGTGCTCAAGTGATCTTCTTGTCTCAGCCTCCCAAGTAGCTGGGACTACAGGTGCCTGACACCACACCCAGTTAATTTTTCTATTTTTTTGTAGAGATGAGGTCTTGGTATATTGCTCAGGATGATGTGGAACTGCTGGCCTCAAGCAGTTGCCCAAAGGGATTAATAGGCATGAGCCACCTTGCCCTGCTGATTTTAAATATATAAAATGAGGGCACTTTTTTGGCTTCTGCAGGAAATTGAATTGGCTGTATTAAAAGAAAAACTTTAGACAAATTAAACTTAGTAGAGTTTGAGCAAAGACATAAAATCCATGAGTTGGGCAGCACAAGAGGGCTTCACCTGGCAAAGTGGGCAGGCAGTATTTATAGACAGAAAAAGGAAGTGAATGCAGAAATAGCCTGATTGGGTACAGCTCTGTGCTTGCCTTATTTGGACATGTTTGAGCACTTTGCAGTCCATAATTGGCTGAAAGGTGAGCTGCTATGATTGGCTGAGACTTGTTTTCTTATTATAAGAATATATTCTCAAATTAGGTTGTGGTTTATTTGCATATTAAATTAGGGTTCACCTTGCTACACATGGAGGCAGCTTTATACAAATTTAACTGCTACAAAGCCACTGTCACAAGAAGATGTTACTTATGTATTTAAACAGCAGTTCTTTTATTCTTGGTCTCAGCAAGATTGTGAGGCTGAGACAAGATGCGAATCTAACACATGAAAACTTTTCTAGATTAGAAATGATAGGTTCCCCTTTAGGCTGCTGCTTTATCTGTCTGAATAGTAGAGTGTAATGTTCTCTTTTGTATCCATTTTATAAGATTCTAAGTGAATTTTGGAGTGTAGAAAAATTTTTTTTTGGCCGGGGCTGGGTTTGAACCCGCCACCTCCAGCATATGGGGCTGGTGCCTTACTCCTTTGAGCCACAGGCACCGCCCTAAGAAAATCTTTTATTAATATTAACAACAGTGATAATAATGGCAAATTAGTGGTAGTGTTTTTTACCAAGGCATAAATACTTCTGTAAATTCTATTACACATTTATTTATTTTTATTTTTATTTTTTTGAGACAGTGTCTCACTATGTTGCCCTTGGTAGAGTGCTGTGGTGTCACAGCTCACAGCAACCTCAAACTCTTGGGCTTTAGTGATTCTCTTGCCTCAGCCTCCCTTGTAGCTGGGACTACAGGTGCCTGCCACAATGCCTGGCTATTTTTTGTTTGTATTTTTATTTGTCGTCATTGTTGTTTGGCAGGCCCAGGCGGGTTTGAACCTGCCAGCCTTGGCGTATGTGGCTGGAACCGTAGCTGCTGAGCTATAGGTGCTGAGCCTACGCATTTATTTTTTAAGCTAACATAGCCACATATTAGAAATAAAAATCCTTCCCAGTCTCCCTGTTCCTTTTATTCTACCCCAGTGGTGGCCGTGTTCATTAGTTTTATGTCTATCATTCCAGTGTTCCTTTGTGCAGATCCAAATGTTTATTATTTTCCTCTTTAATACAAAAGTAGCATTCTTATATTTTTTGCACCTCGCTTTTTTCTACTTGATCATATTTCTTGGTGATCTTTCCTTATCTTCACATACAGCCTCTTTCTCTTTTAAAGAACACATTTACATATTACTCTATTAGGAAGCTATACCATTGTTTATTTGTTAATGTGACCATTAACAAATGATTCTTTTGGCCATAGTTAAGGAAATTAATTGTCTCTTAGTGGACGTTTGGTTATTTATAGTCTTTTGCTATTAGAAATATTACTGTAGCAAATATTTTAAATATAAGTGAATATAGGTATTCCCAGTAATGGGTTTATTGGATAAAAGGGTAAACACATTTGTTATTTTAATAGTTATTTTCAGATGGGCCTCTGTAGCTAAAGTACACTCACTAAAGTTCTGTTATTTCCAGGATTTTCTCCAGGTACTGAGCATGGTAAGGTAGATAGAGTCTCTGGCTGTTCATTTAAAGAACTGGAGCCAGGGTAGACATAAAACTAAAAAGTCAGTTATAATAGCATGTGGACAATAACTTTTGTTGGTAGTGCCAGGGTAAAATGGAGCACAGAGTTGGGGCACTTGGCCGAAGTAGGTAGACGGGGAACAGCACAGGGAGAGAAGACTACCTAAAACAGCCAGACTTTGGATCTTAAAGAATGGGAATATGTTAGCCAGGCCCAGAAATCTGTTTTAATAAGTATACCAGGTGATTCCGATGCACACTTTAGTTTGAAAACCATCAGTCTAGGCAGTGGTTGGCCAACAATTGTTTTTATAAACAAGAAGGAAGGTTCTAGGCAAAGACTTAAGTTTGTGAAGTTTGTGATTCTGACTTCAAGGTTTGTGATGGAGTTTCTTTCTTGATCTGAGTCAATCCCATGTGAGATTATTATTATTATTTTAAACTAATGCTTCACTTAAAAACAAAGAAGCCATCATACTCCATTGTAACCACAGAAACACAAGTTAAAATCAAAGTGAGATAAATTGTTCAGGTACTATGGGCATGGATTGAAAACTTACATTACTGAGGCTTGGTGCAGATGACTCCCCACACTGAGAGGTGCTGGGACAGATTGGTGTAACCGCTTTGGCATTACCTAAGTAACGCTGAGTATCTGCATGCTCATGGCCTGGCAGTTCTAGTGCCTGGTAGATATCCCTAGGTTTGGTTCAGTCAGCATTTAATTGGAGCACAAAAAATTTCAACTGGGTTCTCCTTGCTTCTCCTTTCCATGTCTTTGATGATGCATTTTTGTGAGTCTACCCTGTTGTCCAGTCTGCCTGGGTACTTCCTTCCCCCTCCAGCCTCAGTTGCCCCCAGTGTTTTGTGAAAAAGGTTTGCAGTCTTTTCACCCTTCTGTTGGCATCAGATTGTTTTGGGTTGTTTTGTCAATGTTTGAAAGTGTAGTACCCAAACTTCAGTTCATCATGCATTTGGTCTGCAGGATAGTTGTTAGGACTATAAAACAGCAGCTTGAGAAGACCTAGGAACCAGGAGAAGGGGCCGGGGGATTCCGAGCTCTGTGCTCCTTCTTCCTGATTCATCCGATTCCCTTCCACTTGCTCATTTAGCGCAGCATGAATGGACTGACATTCGTGCTTCGGTTCTGCTGCCTGTGAAGGTAGTTTTCATCAATATATTTAACAAGGTTATTTGACTAAAATAGGATATGCACAGTATTTAGATTTTTAGTAGGATTTTCCACCTGCAGTTCACTTAGGAGTGATTTCTGATCTAGACATTTTAATTTGGGGCAGTTTGAAACGTGTAGCTCCTCATTAGAGGAGACAATTGCCAATATTAGTTGAGGATAAATTGTATTTTATAGGTTAGATTATGAAGTATGTTACTTGATTTATATGATATCTTTATGAATCTCATTACCCTTCATTGTTGATATTTTTTCTCCTCTCAAAATATCAATTTGGTAATAAGGTTTTTCCTCCTCTTTCCATTTTAGTGGAGAAACAAGACTTAACAAGGTGAAAATACTTCAAGGTTGGTATAATCTGAATGTTATTTTAGCTCTCTCCCTAGTGTGATGCAAGAGTTAATTGGATTTGAGAGAGGACTGGGAGCAGCACTCTGTTGTGGATTGGGATTGTAGACTTAACCCAACATAACCACAGAAATATGTGGTCTATGAAAGTTTTGAGACAGACTGTGTTACAGTCTGTCGTTTCACTTCTGAGAAACACAGTCAACAGTGCTCTTTCTGATTCACCTGTGCAAGTTTCTTTTTCTTTTTTTTGACACGGCATCTCACTGTGTCGCCCTCAATAGAGTGCTGTGGTGTCACAGCTCAGAGCAACCTCCAACTCTTGGGCTTAAGTGATTCCCTTTCCTCAGCCAAGTAGCTGGGACTACAGGTGCCTACCACAACGCCTGACTATTTTTTTGTTTCAGTTGTCATTGTTGTTTCGCTGACCTGGGCTGGGTTTGAACCCTCCACCCTTGGTGTATGTGGCTGGTGTCGTAACCTCTGTGCTATGGCTGCCAAGCCTCAGCTGTGCAAGTTTCAACTTGCTTGGTTTATCACTGTGGCTGGGAGGGCTTCATTTGTTTCCATCCACAAGGATTTTATGTTTCTTGATTTTTGTGCATCTCAAAATTTTCATAACGTCTCATGTATGATCAGAGCAGTTGGCAACCAAGAGAAATAAACCTTGTGTAAGTGAACTGGATGTAAATAACATTTCTCCAGATTATCCCTTATGTATGGCTTCAAAGTGGCCTGGTCAGCTGATTAAAGAACTATATTGGGTCTCGGTGTCTTAAAATATCACTGTCTGAATTTAAAATGATTTCATATTTGAATACATGAAGTATACTGGCTGCTAAGATAGTTCTTTTAATTTTAGTAGTAATAAAGAAGAGGTTTAAAAAGAGAACTCCTATTTTCACATGAGGTTATTTTTTCTGAAGAGATTCTTCTTGTTCTGTTAACTTGGACTCAAATCTTTTAATTGCCCTGTGATCCAGCCAGTCTAGCTTCTTAAGAATATCTTGGGTGAACTTTTGGCTAGACACACTATTTATGTGCTGTGATTGTAAAAGCATTTAGTTTTGCTTTTTTTGGTTAGGGACTTCTGAGATTTACTGATTTTCACGCCTGGTGTGCCTGACTTGTTTTTCTGGAGACTAACTGGTCTGATGCTTAAGTGAACCTTGTATTTTAGGCATGTGCGCCATCCAAGTCACCCTTTGGACTGAAGGCCCTTACCACCTGTCCTTTGCTATTGCTCATTTGTCTTATTTTATAAGAAGCTGGAACACAAAAGTTTTTGTGTTTACACTCATTTTTAGGTTTGCGTTGTGTTTTCTTCCTGACCTTGTAAGTAGATGCTTAGCATCTTGAAGTTATTTTGTTTTTTAAGCTTTTAAGCCTTATGTATTTCTAAATACCATTTTTATTGCATACCCACAATTCTTATATGTGGTGATTTCACAAGCATTCAGTACCAAGTATTTTAATTGACTTCTGACTTAATTACTTGGTATTGTTACACTATGGTTTATTTGATAATATGTCTTTGAAATTTCTGAACATGGTCAGTTTTTATAATTTTTCCACTATATGTTTAAGAAAAATATGTTTTCTGTAATTGTTGGGATTGGAGCTATGTACCAAATAACCATCCTGAATTTGTTTTCAAATCTTATATACTTGGCTAATTTTTTAAATTTACTAATTTGCTTGTTTAACCTAATTTAATTTTTGAGTGGGGCAGCTTGAGTTTCTTACTGTGGTACTTTGTTTATCCTTTAATACTTGAAATTCTATATGTTTTATGTACAGTTATTCTGTACAGTTAATCAGTACAATTCTATATGTTTTATGTACAGTTTTATGTACAGATAAAACATAAATGTTTTATGTACAGATTTTGCTTTTATATGGATTGAAGCTATTTTATAGGCATATGCAAGTTCAGAATTGTTACCTCTTCCGAGTGAATGTTATTGTGCCTTTTCTTCATACCACAGGACAAGGAGTAGATGAACCTCTGTCAGAAACTGGATTTAAACAAGCAGCTGCTACTGGTGTGTTTCTGAGAAACGTAAAATTTACTCATGCTTTCTCCAGTGACCTCACGAGAACAAAGCAGGTAAGTTTAGAGTCAGGGTCAAGGCTCATGGGTCAAAAGTCTCAACGACTATGCAATCTTGAAAAATTTACCAGTGTCTGTGGGGGATTAAATCACAAACAAACATCACCCCTAAACCCCATTATCCTCTAACTGAACTTTTTTTCTTTTCATTTTGTATTGTTTTTTGTTTGTTTGTTTTTTATTTCAGATTAATATGAAGATACAAACGATTCAGTTATGTTGTTTGCATTTGATAGGTAAAGTCCAAGTTGTAGTTGAGCCTTTCACCTAGCAGTTGTGCCATATACCCTTACATTGTGCCCATTAGGTGAGAGCACACCAAACCCCCTTCCTCCTTCCCTCTCCCTTCTCCCTTTGCCCCTTGAGTTTAATTCATAATTTTTCTCTTGTATGTGCAATTTTCACCTACTAGTTTCATATTAGTATTGGATACACTAAATATTTGCTTTTTGATTCTTGTGATACTTTACTAAAGAGAATGTTCTTCAACTCAATCCAGGTAAATGCAAAAGATACAAAGTCTCCATCTTTTTTATGGCTGAATAGTATTCCTTGGTATACATATACCACAGTTTGTTAATCCATTCATAGATTGATACGCCCTTGGGTTGGTTCCACATCTTGGTGAATTGAGCTCTAATAAACATTCTAGTGCAAATGTTCTACAGTACAGTGATTTTTTTTACTTCTGGGTAGATACTTAGCAATGGGATTATAGGATCAAATGGAAGGTCTACTTTTAGCTCTTTGAGGATTTGCTATGCTTCTTTTCA
The DNA here is from genome assembly GCA_963575145.1 of Galago senegalensis. NCBI lineage: Eukaryota > Metazoa > Chordata > Mammalia > Primates > Galagidae > Galago > Galago senegalensis. Next base: position 35,666 of record CAUYTI010131181.1, read on the forward strand.
TAGAGGCTATGTAAATTTGCAGTTCTACCAATGGTATAAAAGTGTTCCCTTCTCTCCATACCCTTGCCAGCATCTACAGTCCTGGGATTTTGTGATGTGGGCTATTCTCACTGGGGTTAGGTGGTGTCTCTAGGTGGTTTTGATTTGTATTTCTCTAATGATTAGGGACAATGAGCATTTTTTCCTGTATATGAAAATAGGAAAATAGAGATATGCCTATAAATAGGAAAATAGACATATGCCATATAGACATATGCCTGTCTTCTTCAGAGAAGGATCTTTTTATGTCTCTTCCCACTGGTGAATACTCTTTTCTTGTTGATTAGTTTGAGTTCTCTGTAGATTCGAGTTATCAGCCCTTTGTCAGATTTGTAACATGTAAACATCTTCTCCCATTCTGAAGTCTGTCAGTTTGCTTTAGCTGTTGTGCCCTTAGCTGTGCAAAAGCTTTTTATCTTGATCATGTCCCATTTATTTATTTTTGGTGCCACCTCATTTGCCACTGGGTTCTTCTTTGTTAAATCTTTTACCAGGCCAATATTGTCAAGAATTTTTCCCACACTTTCTTCAAGGGTTTTCATTGTTTCGTGTCTTATATTTGAATCTTTTATCCAGCATGAGCCAATTTTTGTAAGTGATGAGAGGTGCGGGTCCAGTTTCAGTCTTTTACATGTGACCACCTAGTTCCTCCAGTACCATGTATTAAATAGGGATTCTTTTTCCCAGTGTATGCTTTTATTTGGTTTATCAAAGATCAGATGGTGATACGTGTTCATCTCTAGGTTCTCTATTCTATTCCATAGATTTATGTCTCTGTTTTTTGGTAGTACGGTGATGTTTTGATCCCTATAGCCTTGTAGCATATCCTGAAGTCTGGTAATGTGGTACCTCCAGATTTGTTTTTGTTTGTAATTTTTAAATTAGAGTAGCTCACACACAAAAAAATTTCTAACAAGAATACAAATAAGGTATCATGAGAGTGAGCCAGCAGAAACAGACACGAGAAATTAAACCACAAAGACATTAGGAATTAGAATTACCAGATACAGTAAAACAAACAGATAACAAACAAACAGATAAACCAAAAATTCCCACTATGTTACTATAAAGGAAGAGAAGACTTGTTAGAAATATCTTTAGGGAACAGATTACTATAGAAATGACCCCATAGATTTAGAAAAGAACCAAATCAACTTCTGAAAACTCAATAGAAAGAGAGAGAATAAAAGGGCTGGCATTTTACCTCTTCCCATAAACCACTAGAAAACATGACATAATGTGGTCTGAAAGAACTGTTTTCAGACCTTGGATGTGAACTGAGCACTGTGAACCTGAGATACTCGAAAGAAATGGAACAGAGGAATGTAGTTTTTGAGACTCAGGTAGGGAAAGCCAGAAAGAGCTCAGTGGTCTCAGTGCGGTGAGGAGACAAAGTTTGGAATTTTAGGAGGTTAACTTAAATATATAACTAAGGTTCATAAGCATGATGGACAGAGAAAGAACTCTAGAAGTACATGTAAGGGGCCCTTTACATCTTTGGTGGACTATTAATCTGTACATGTAGAAAAAGTGAAACTGCAGGAGGCCAGGTAAAACACCAATTCAGGGTAGAGAATACTTGCTGGAGAGAGGTAAGCGGATTCCTCACACAGGGAAGGGAATCCTTTGATTTCTCGCCAGCCAAAGTGGAGAGATTTTGTTGAATACCTACAACATACAGTAGAGATTTCAGAAGGATCACACCTTAAAGGCAAGGCTAAACTAATCTTAGAGGAAAATGATGAGAGAAATGAAAGATTAAAAAACATTTTTCCCTTAAAAAGAGCCAAATTGATTTAGAGATGAAAAATACAGTATTCTAAAATGGAAATTTTGTAAGGTATGCGTTGATGAGGCACTTTAGAAGAAGAGGTCAGTGAATGTGAAGACACAGCAATAGAAATTCTAAAATTAGCTATGAAAAAAACCCAAAAGTCTAAAACGGGAAAAAGAAACAGAGTCCGAGTGAAATGTGGGACAATATCAAGCAATCTAGTGATGGTAGTTGGCTTCCCAAACACAAAAAGGAGAAGTGGCAGTGGGTGAACATGAAGAGTTAGAAAATGTTCTTGAAGAGATGATGACTAAGAATTTTCCAAATCTATACCCAGTGAAAATATGTTTAAAAAATTAGGGTAAAGTAAAGAATTTATTTTTATTTTTATGCAAAAGTTGAGGGAACAGAAATAGACCCACAGTTATATAGTCAGTTGTTATTTTATTTATTTATTTGTCAATTAAATTTTGAAGAAGGTACCAAAGTAACTCAGTGGAGCAAAGATAGTCTTATAAATAGCCATGATGAAACATGGGATAGCTATATGAAACATGACCTGTGACCCTTATTTCACACTACACAAAAACTAACTTGAAATGGATTATAAAACAAATCTAAAAGAGATATATATGTATATATATAATACATACATAATTCTTTGGAAAAACACAGGAGAAAGGTCTTATGACCTTGGGTTAGCCAAAGATTTCTTAGAACAAAACATGAACTATAAAAGAAAAGTTTGATGAATTGGATTTTGTCCAAATCAAAATTTTCCGGTCTTTGAAGGATTAAGAAATTGAAAAGGCAAGCCACAGATTGGAAGAACATTATAAATAAGTGTATTATATCTATAACTTATGTCATCAATGAGTATGTATATATATTCGACAAAGTGTTTGTGTGCATTAGTTTTTTAACTCAGTGATTAGACAAACAGCCCACTTTAAAGTGAGCAGAAGATTTGAATTTGACTAGATACCTGACAAAAGAAGACTTACGGAAGGCTGGTAAAAAGGTGAAAAGTGCTCAAACAGCCTTGAACATCACAGAAATGCAAATTAAAACTGCAGTGAAATATTCCCATACTGCTGAACACACATTTGAATGGCTAAAATTAAAAATATAAAAGGATGTGCTGATTAGAATATAAAGAACCAGCTACTTTGGGAAATAGTTTGATAGTTAAGCATATACGTATAAGGTCATCCAGCAATTTCAGTTGCAGAAATTCATTTAAGACAAATAAGAATATATGTCCACACAAAGACTTGCACACAGTTGTTTGATAGCAGCTTTATTTTTATAATCGCCAAAACAACCTATGAGTTCATCAGCAGGTGAGTGGGTAAGTGAGCCGTGGCATAATCACACAACAGAATACAACTCAGCAGTGCAGACTGAATCACTGATGTGTCAGCTGGGATGAGACTCAGAAACATTATGCTAAGCAGGAGAAGCCAGACACCAAAGAGCCCATACTGCATGATTCCTTTTATACAAAACTCTAGAAATGACTACCCTGTGGTTAGTTACACAAAGTAGATTGGTGGTTGCTTGGGACGAGGAGGGGGAGAGGTTTACTGGCATGGGCATAAAGGAATCTTTTGGAGTAATGGAATTCTGTATTTTGATTTTGGTGGTACTCAGATAGGCATATACATTTGTCAAATTTCAGTGAATTGTGTACTTAGGAGTATTTTGTCATTGTAAATTGTATCTTAATGAAATTGATTTAAAATATGGAAAAAGTTACAAAGCAAAAAACCAAAAGCCTCAATGGATGTACAAAATTATAGATTACACACAGTTGAAGTGACCATTAACTTACAAGTTAATAACCTAAATGTAGCACAGTGTGAGAGATTTGAAAGATGAGAGTTTAAAAGACATGAGGCGCATGATGAAAGGTTCTGATGTCTTCCTGAAGGAGATAGCGGGGAGAAGAGGGAAGAGGCACCACTCAAAGGGGTGAACCACAGTTGATTCTCTTAGAGAACTGTTGAAAGACAAATCCTCAGATCCCCAAAGTGTAACAATCCCAATCAGCATGCATAAAAAGAAATCCTCATTTGCATTTATCATTAGCAAAATGGCAAGAATCTAAAGAATAAGGAGGACAAACTTCATCTACTAAAGACCAATAGTTAGGCTGTCAACAAATTTGTCACTATCAGTAATAATTTATTTAATGTGCTGAGAAATACTGAGGATTGGCCTAGAGTTTTATACCCAGCAAAACCTTTTCTAGAGTATAGGGGAAATGAAGATGTTTTAGACAATAGGTTATTAAACTAACTTGATAATTGAAAAAAAATTTAAGAAGGAAAGTCTGTTTCAGAAAAGAATAGTGAGCAAAAAGATTGGTAAAGTTATGGGTAAATATGAAGAAATATTGACAACGTATATAAAACAATGATTATAATTTGTGAGGAGGGGAGTAAAAAAAGAATGTGAACTTAAAGTATTTCTGTAATTTTGCAAAAATAGCGTCTCTTGTCAAGCAAAAACAGCCAGACATATCTTGAGAGATGGAAACATGATCAAAAATGAGCATAAAGATAAGACAATAAAAACAGCCACAGGAGTTATCTGATAACTAGTGTTATCAGACATAGACTTAAAAATCACCATTTTATACTGAGTGGAAGATGACATTGAGAATTTTAGCAGAGAACTGTAAATAATAAATTATAAACAAGAACCAAATGCAAATTCTAGAACTAAAAATATAATTGAAATTAAGGCTTAGTGGATGGTCTTAACAGCGATTTAGATGTATCTGAATGGAGATTTAAGGAGCTAGAACAGAGGTTAGTAAACATTTTCTGTAAAGAGCCGAATAATAAGTATTTAGGTTTTATGGTGTATGTGGTCTGTGTCACAACCTTCCAGCTCTGCTGTGGGAAAGCAGCCATAGGCAGTACATTTGTAAATGGTGTGGCTGTGTTCTAATAAAATACTTTATTGAGCCAATAAAGGTCTGGATTTGGCCTATGGGCTGTAGTTCGCTGACCTCTGAAATAGGAGATAGAAGAAAATATCAAAATCAGGCATGAAGAGACAAAAGGATAAGACGTATAGAAAAGAGGCAGTTTTTACAAAGGAAAATTATTGCTAGTTCTTTTTTATTCAGTGGGATGACATGTCTTATTTCGGTGTTTCAGTGTGAAGGGTGATTGTTTTTATAAGAAAAGAAACAGTTGCCTTTTTTGATTTTCAGACCATGTATGGCATTTTGGAGAAAAGCAAATTTTGCAAAGATCTGACAGTGAAGTATGATTTGAGACTTCGAGAAAGGGTAAGTAACTTATTTACATACTATTCTTTACCATAAATTATCAGCAAGCCGCCCGAGCTGATCACATGACTAGACATTAACTGCATTCCTGCCAAGGATTTGGACTGAGCAAACGTATGTTAAGAATGTGACAGTCACTGTTACATACTTTATCTGTAGCATCGTATTTAATTATTAAAATTATGAGATAAGCATCTTAAATTATAAAAGAAAATATGGAAGAGTTTAAATAAAAGTGAAAATTATGGATATTGCATAATTTATGTAAACCAGCTACTATTAATGGACATCTAAGTTGTAACTAGATTTCCCACTGATGTAAATACTGTTAAAATAAACATCTTGCATTTAATTCTTTTTAGACCCATTGAATACATTTCTAGAAATGGACACTGTGGAGTATGCACATTTTTTAAGACTTTATCCATATTATTAAATTGCCTTCTAGAAAAGCCATCTCAATTTATAATCTCATAAATAATCTAGGAGAAAATTTTGTTTTTTCACACCAACCCTTGATTTTATTAATGTCTCTTTGATCTTTCAATTTTTAAGAACGGTGCCATATTTTTATTTATTGATTCTGACAAAGTTGATCACTCATGTTTCTGGGCCATTTGTATTTCTTTTGTGATGTATGTGTCCCTTGCTTGAGCTCAATCTTAATGACTCTAGAAAACTAAGAGCTTTGAAGTCACAAGATCTGGGTTTGAATTTGAACTTTGCTAATTACTGAACTAGCCAAATTATTGGCTGTGAGAATGGGCCAGGTGCGAGGGCTTACGCCTATAATCCTAGCACTTGGGGAAGGCCTAAGTAGAAGGATCACTTGAGGCCAGGAGTTTGGGACCAGCCTAAGCAACATTTTGAGACCCCATCTCTACAAAAAATAGAAAAATTAGCTGGGCATGGTGGTGCATCTGTAGTCCCAGCTACATGGGACTGAGGCCAGGACTGAGGCAAGAGGATTAATCACTTTCACTTGAGCCCAGGAGTTTGAGGTTTCAGTGAGCTATGATGGTGCCTCTGCACTCTAGCCTGGGCAACAGAGGATGACTCTGTCTCAAAACAAACAGAAACAAGATTTCAGCTGTATTTTTGAGGTTCATGGCCCTCTACTGAGTATATTTCCATTATCAGTTCAGTGGAAGTATGGTAATCTAAGTGGAGGAAACTAAGCTTTTTCCTGGGGTGACTGTTACAAATTGGATTGTTATTACAAATATGTTGTAAATGTACCAGTATTACAAATTTACTTGAGGCACTCTTATCTCTTGGACCCTTGCAGAAATACGGGGTTGCAGAAGGCAAGGCACTGAGTGAGCTGAGGGCTATGGCCAAAGCAGCTGGAGAAGAGTGCCCTGCGTTCACACCACCCGGAGGAGAGACCTTAGACGAGGTGTGCAGCACTGCCAGGGTCAGAATGACCCAAGTCATGCTCTTTTTATAAATGAGATGTTTCTGAATGTTAGCTAACCAGTTTAAAAAATTGCTTGGTTAATTAAATAGTTCTGCATATACCATTTCTCTTTTCCTTTTTAAAGTATTCCTTCTCATTTATTGTTAAGTTGGTTGTTGTTACTGCTAGTGGATTTAAGGAAATGTGTTATTAGATAGTAATTCTAGAAAAATCTTGGAGTGTGAAGCAGTGGGGTTAGTAGTGGGAGTGGTGTTCACATGGAACGGTAGGGAAGTCACCCAAGAGGCAAAATAATTCAAACCATGAAATCTTCAAGCCTCTGCTTCCTCTTCAGCTTTCCAAGTGACATCACACCATGCTCGTATTTCTGTGGAATGTTGTGCTTTGAAATGCGTTATTGGTGGGTTTTTCCCCTTCATTCTTTCTTTTCAAAATTTTCTTGTAAAGAGTTTATATTGCTTTTTAAGAAGGGGGAAGATTTGTTGCTATTGTATTCCAGCTACACAGCAGAGCCAGGTGTGGTTCCGGGTCAGTGCTACGTTATGGGGTCTGGTTTACTTTGCAGATTTGCCTAACTAGACTGCAAGTGCTTTGAAGTCAGGACTTGGGAATTGTGGTGTACCTTACTCATCTTTTGTTCCCCATGTGGTTCTGTAGTTCTAGAAATATTGTAGGTACTTGCTGATGCCTGTTAACTGCTGCATGAATAGAAGTGCTGATGTGTATCTGCCCTTGTGCTATTTATGTTGGCATATTTGAAAAAAATTCAGGCAGTTACGTTTTAAGGAAATCATTGCCATCAGGTTATTTCACCTGGTATTTCTTTCCTTACAGGTGAAAATGCGGGGGAAAGACTTTTTTGGATTTCTTTGCCAGCTAATTCTGAAAGAAGCAGGTCAAAAAGAGCAGTTTTCCCAGGGAGCTTCAAGCAACTGTTTGGAAACTTCTTTGGCAGAAGTATTCACTCTAGGAAAAAAACGTGGCTCTGAATTTAATTCAGAGAGCGGTGCTCAAGGATTAGTAGCCAGTGTCTTAGTTGTGAGTCACGGTGCCTACATGAGAAGCCTGTTTGGTTACTTTCTGACTGACCTCATGTGTTCCTTACCAGCAACTGTGAGCAAATCCGAACTTGCATCCGTCAGTCCCAATACGGGGATTAGTCTCTTTATCATAAACTTTGAGGAAGGAAGAGAATTTAAACCAACAATTCAGTGTATTTGCATGAACCTACAGGACCATCTAAGTGCAGTGGCCGAAACTCACTAAGTTTAAACCTGCAACAAAATCTAAGAATTTTGAACCTCTGAAGGAAGTCCCTTTGGCCTTATTTACTTATGTTCTATGCTAGTTCTGATTTGGAAACTGTTAAAAGCCAATTGTAAAGTTCAAGTGGAATCAAAGCCACGTAAAACTTTAATGGAAAACCATTTGGAATTATTTTGTCTGAGTACAGTTGGTGTTTTTCAGAGTAATTTTCCCATCCTACTCAGTTATATCTCTGGATTATACATGGATGATAGAACTCAGTATTGCAAGTGGGGGATTAATAAGTTTGTTACTATGCTTTTTCCCCCTTTTTTATGTTGATAGTTTCCTTTATTTTCTGAAAAGTCTAGCTTATTTTATTGATGGTTGGTAAAATTCTGTTTTTTCCATCTCATCCTGTAAGATATTATAATTTTATTATAATTACCACTACATATTTATGATGACTATGTGTTATGTTAACTAAAAGTGAGTGCTGCCATAAGTTAATGTTAAGTAAAGTGGCACTGAAATGCTTTACATATAAATCAGCTGTTGGAATTTGCTGTTCTGGAGGCCTTGAAATATGGAAATGTGGATGAATGCAGATAATGTCTGGGAAAGAAGTTAAAATATTACTTGATTAAAAAACATTAAAGAAGGAATCTTTGAGCAGAATATAAAAGAGCAGTCTTTTATCTAAGCAATCCCTCCAAAGACAAGTCAGTGGAAACCAAGAAAGCCCAAAGGGGGGAAAAAAGTTTGACTAAAAGAATGAAGAGAAATATCCACTTTTTATCTAACCTATGGGCTAAAGAATTTCCAATTTGAGGAAGGCTTTAAAGAGAGTAAACAGTTAATAGTACACTATGCAGTAACCGAGGAGAGCGGTGCTCAGGCTGCGTCTGTGCTCGTTTTGTGGGAGGTACAGATGAAGCTGCCTCTTCCTTCCACCAGATGGCACTGGAAGAGAGGGATTTGGGTTAACTTAATTTTATAGGTAAGATCCGTCCTTCAAAAATTCTTATCTAGATAAAGCATTTTACATGTAGTTGCTTTAAGTTACCGTGTTGAAGCTGTGTGAGTGCAGCTCCTAAGAGGATTAATGCTAAGGTGGCCAGTGAAGGCTGAAGTCGCAGATAGTCACAATATAAATCATATGTAAAGTTCAGTATTGTGCTGTGTTCAGCCTGTCCGACACTGCCACTTTTCTACCAGTATTGAAACACTGCATGCATTTGAGCACCAGGGACATATACTGTAAAAGACTTGAAAAATAACTGAAAAGGACAAACAATAAATATCCCACTGTATGTTCCCACCATACAGAAGGAATCTTTCTTATTTTTTTAAAAAAGAAACAATATTTCGATCTAAGTAGAATTCCCTTTAAGCAGTCCTCACAGTCCTGTTCTTCTGCAGAGGTGACCATGGCACTGAGTCTGTGTGTGGGGAGTGTGTACTCTTTACGTTTTCACCTGGTATCTGTAAAGAAATGGTATTGTTTGGTCTTGTAAAAATGCACATAAATATCAAGCTATGTGTATTCTTTATTTTTGCTTATTATGTCTGGGGCTCTGTTCATATGTATATATGTAGTTAATTATAAACACTGTATTCTGTTGAATAAACACTGCACATTTTCTTTATTTTTCTATCAGGATGCATGTAGGTATAGTCTGTATTTTCTTATAGACACGACGCTACAGAGAACAGCCTTTTGCATCACTCCCTCTGCTATGTCAAAAGATGTACATCTCCAGGTTTCAAAGGAGCCAGCCCTGCTCCCAGTGTTCACAGTTGCGGTTTTCCACATCTTTGTCAACAAGTGATGCTGTCTTAACTAGTTTACTGCTTAATCTGACCAGTGAAAAATACTTCATTATTTTCATATGCTTTTTTGTGATTGCTGATGAGTCTGAGCATTTTTTCCATAGTGTATATATAGAGACAATTCTGATATTTCTTCACTAGTGAATCACTATTACATAGTCATGGTCTGTTTTTCCTTTAAGCTATCTGGTTTTTTCTTAGTGAGTTGCAAGAGTAATTTGACTATTCTGAATACTAGTTCTCCCACTTTTATATACATTGCAAATATCTTCCAATTTGTTATAGTATGGTGGAATCATTGTAGTTCACAGCAACCTCAAACTCCTGGGCTCAAGGATCCTCCTGCCTCGGCCTCCCACATAGCTGGGACTATAGGCTCACACTGCCACAGCTGGCTCATTTTTCTGTTTCAGTAGAGATGGGGTCTTGCTCTTGGTCAGTTTGGTCTCATACTCTTGACTTCCAGGGACCCTTTCCCCTCGGCTTCCCAGAGTGCCAGGATTATAGGTGTGAGCCACCATGCCTGGTGCTTATTTTACATTTTTGAGACAAACCAAATTATCTTGTTTTTGGTGTTTAAGAAAACTTCTCTACCATGAGGTTATACAACAATCTCCCTTTTTCTTACAGTTTTAGAGGAATTTTGAATGTCAAATCTTGAAATTATCTGGAATTTATTTTTTATATTGTGAGGTGAGAATTTTTTTCTATGTGGGTAAAACAATTAATGCAACATCATTATTAAGACTCTTTTCTTTCCCAGTTGATTGTGATTCTACACGGTCATACCCTCACACATCCATATTTGCTAGAGCCTGTTTGTGGACTCTGTTCTGTTTTAGTTCACTTTGTATTCCCAGAGCAGTGTCATACTTAGTCATCATGGCTTTGCAGCTGAATATCTGTACAGTGAGTCCTTCCTCTTGTTCATTTTAATGATTATCTTAGCTATTTGTGCACTTTATTCCATATACCTTTTGGAATCAATGGGTCAATTTCCAGACAAATGTTATTGGAGTCACATGCGTTTGTTCAATTATCTAGTCATTCAACACATGTTTCTTGAGCATGGTACACACATGTCAGGCTACCATAAGAAGTGTGAGAACTAGTATCCAAACTGAATGTGTAGCATGAACAGAAATGCACTGAGTCTCCATCCTTGTGGAATTTATGTTCTATCAGGGAAGATAGTATAACGTGTCAGATTGTGCTCAGTACTGTTGGGCAAAGTAAGGCAGGGACACCAAACAGCCTGGCAGGCGGAATGCTCTTATATTTGGGGTGAGCAGGGCTGGACTGCCAGAATACTGCAGGGTGTGAGGTCTGCTGACTTCAGGAGAGAAAACACAGGTGGGAGGAGTAAGGAGTGTCCTGAGGAGGGACCAGGCTTGACCCCTTTGAGCAAGGGATGGGAAAGTGATAGGGCAGAGAGCTGGAGGGAAGGAGACGCACACGGGCATGTGGTCTGGTGGTCTGTGCCAAGGGTTTGGGCTTTGAACCAAGTGAGATGGGTCACCTTTGGCCAGTTTGGGGTAGAAGAGTGACCAGTAGGACCCCCCCTCTGGTCACACTGTGGGGGGGGCAGGGTAGGAGCATAGGCTAGAGGCAGGGACAGTGGCAGCAGGCTGCCCAGCTGCTGCAAGAAACGAGGCCAGCGGGGATGGCAGGGACCAGGCCCGGTGCCTGTGATGACACACTAAGGAGCCTGGATGTGAAGTGTCAAGGTTAGCTTAGAGAGGAATGACATCTTCCCATCTGTGAACATCAGACGTCTCTCCATTTTTTGAGTCTTTTACTTAATGAAGCTTTGCCATTTCCTTTGTAATGTTTTCTCTGCTTTGTGTTTGTTTTTAAAGACTTAATGAGAGAAAGGTACAGTGATTTTTCATACTCTCTGCCCCATCACACACACACAGTGGTGCATTTGTTACAAAACTTAAACCCGTATTAGCACATCATAGCACCCAAAGCCCGTAGTTTACACTGGGGTTCCTTCTTAGTGGTGTACATCCCGTGCGTTTGAACGAATGTATAATGACACGTACCCACCATACAGAGGGTTTTCACTGCGCTAAAAATCCTCCATGCTCCCCCTACTCATTCCCCTCCTTGTCTATTTCTGAGGCTTAGTTCCAGTTCCAGCAGGGGTGATGGGTAGAAGTTTCCAGTTCTGTCCTTTGCAGTAGGCTCACAGCTGCAAGCACAGGCTGTCACTTACGCCCCCTGGCCACCTGGACGTCCACGCCTGCCTCCCAGTCTCCTGTCTTCATGTCCTTTCCACTGCTCAGCTACTCATCTTCATTTTCTGTTTTTTTTTAAATGAGTAATAGCTCATACTCGGCATCTTTATTGTTGGTTACAGATTCCCCTTTACGGCTTTTTAATTTAAATTCTCTCATTATAAACCTATTTTGCCTAACATCTGTCTCTTGACTAATTTCTATCAGTGCTGCATCATGCTAAACAGTGACATGCTCATATGAGGGGAAGCGCATTAAGTCAGGTGAAAGAGAGAGCAGCACATTCACATATTGCCTCATGCCCCTTCTGTGGTGCAGGCTCATGCAGGAGATGCAATATTCGTGCGTACCATTTAGGGTAAATATGTTCATTTTATACTATGTATGTACACGTATTCACATTTACACATAATTGAATTTGTATGAGTTAAATGCTTCTATTAAACATCTCTGCTATATTAAGACGAGTCATAACCTCATTGAAATAGATCATCCAGGCCCAGCCCAGGGGCTGGCACCTGTAATCCTAACATTCTGGGAGGCCAGGGTGGGTGGATCCTGTGAGGTCAGGAGTTTGAGGCAAGCCTGAGTAAGAGCAAAACTCCATCTGTACTAAAAATAAAAAACAAAAACAAAAAAAGAGCTAGCCATCATCAGAGGTGGGGTGTGCCCGTGGTCCCAGCAACTTGGAGGCTAAGGCAAGAGGATCGCTTAAGCTCAAGAGTTTGAGGTGGCTATGAGCTATGATGATTTCATAGCACTCTACCCAGGGTGACAGAATTGGACTCTGTCTCAAAAAAAGAAAAACAGAAAAGAAATAGATCGTCCTAGGTCTATACACTTAGGCATAATTATCAGACACAGGAAATGGAAAGGAAAGTATTCCATAGAGCCGTGCTGTGGGCTGAGCACCTAGTGTCACACACAGCACTCGCCAGCCTGGATGTTGAATGGGGCTCTTCTAAAATTTTCCTGAATTCTGCAAATGATGCCTTTCACTCATTTTCCTTCAGGTCCCCATCAATTTGAAAGTATAGGTTTGGAATTTAAGTCTGTAAAATATGAATTCCTTCCTCTTAAAACAGAGTGACCAGGTAGGTCATCCTAACAGTAGGTCCTTAAAACATTTAAGATTCTTTTCCCTGAGTCTTTAATCAGTTGGTTTATCATTCAACAGTATGGACTAAGGGGGTTATTTGTTCACTGATTAATGTCTAATGAGATAGGGCAGTGATGCTGAAAAGATCTGTTGTCAGAGAGCCTGGATTCAAGTTCAAGGCCTGGGTCTTAATACTCTTGTGGCTGACCACGTCTCTCAATATCCCTGGGGTCCTGTCTCCCCATATTAGAGAATAATAACAATAACATGTATACATGCATATGTTTTGGTAATCTTTTATTTTTGATATATCAAACCTACAGAAAAGTTGCAAGAATAGTGCAAAGAACTCTTGTATACCCTTCACCCACATTACATTTTGCTGCATTTGTTTTATTTATTTATTTTATTTTTTGGCAGTTTGGGGCTGGGGCTGGGTTTGAACCTGCCACCTCCGGCATATGGGGCCCGCACCCTACTCCTTTGAGCCAGAGGCACTGCCCTGCATTTGTTTTATCATGTGTACGCGCACACTCTTCTCCTTGGACTGACATGTTTGAGAGTAACCTGGCAACATCATACTCTTTTCCCCTGCAAAATTTCAGTGTGTATTTCCCCAAATCTAGGATGTTCTTAATGTTTAACAGAGAATAAGCATCAAAATCAGGAAATGTGACACTGATGCAATCTATTATCCATACACCATATTTAAATTTTGTCAATTATCCCTTTTATGGCTATTTTTCTTTTCTGAGTCCAGAATCCCATTGAGGACCATGTGTTCCATGCAGTTTTCATGTCTCTTCTGTCCTTTAATCTGAACTTTGTCTTCCTAAATCTTGTTATTAAAAAAAAAAGAAGGCCAGTTCTTCTGTTGTATTATTAGATGTAGCTTTTATATTTTTGTCAGAGGCACCGCAGAAGGACGTGTCCGTGCTTGAATCATGTCAGGAAGCACATGGTGTTATAGCTCCTAGTCTCTCCACTGCAAAATTACTGTTTATCCAGTTCATTATGAAACTTGCCCTCATTCTCTTGGCCTCCAGTGATTATTTTCTGATTCAGTTTTGCTTCCGTATTTGTTAGTTGGCACTCTACACTAAGGGAGCTGTCCCTTATCCCCTACTTGTTTATATAAATCAGAGGTTCCTACTCAGTGGCTTAAAACACAGTACTCTCCTTATTCATTTTTTGCTTACATTGTCCCAAATTTGTCCTTTGGAAACCCTTTCGGGCTGACTCTTATATGCCTTTGACATTATCTCATCATTCTATAAGTACTTCCTTACTTTCCACCATAACAAGAGATTCCAGATTTCCAGATTCATCTTATTCTTTCCCTGCCCCACCCCAGAATCACCTTTCCTTCAAAGAGCCCTAGGTTTTTGGAAATGAATGAGAGAGCCTTGGTAGACATGGCAGTTGGACACCAGGATCTGTGTGCTAGGTGTGTTCATTGCTAATGTGGCCTTCCTTAATATTGCTGCATTGAATCCCAGTGCACAAATACACCACAGTTTGGTTATTCTTCTGGTGAACACATGGACTTATTCTGGTTTAGATGTATTATAAATAAAGCTGCTATGAGTCTTTTTGTGAGCATGTTTTCACTTCTATTGGGTGAGTAATCTTAGAGTGGAATTGCTGAGTTATAGGGTAGGTGTAGGTACATGTTTACTTTTACAAGAAATGTGCCAGACCTTTCCCACAATTGTTATAGCTTTCTATGCTTACCAACAGTGAGTTCTGGGTGCTCCACATCCTTGCCGATATTTGATGATATCAGTATTTTTAATTTTAGCCATTCTGCAGTTTTGACTTTTCTTTCCTTTTAACTGATGATATGGAGCACTTTGGAACATACAGCATTTATTGGTCATTCATACAGCTTCCTTTGTGTGTCAAATGTCCATTACAAAATTTGTTGTCTTTTGATTGTTGAGTATTAGGAGTTCTTTGTATATATAAGTCCTTAGCTGTGTGTATATATGTATACGTGGGCATACATACACGTGTATATGTGTACATAGTTATATATAACTTTATTTCAGTCCATATGTTTATTATAAAATATAATTTGATTTCACCATTCTAATGTTTTTTTTTAAATAATGAGTTGTTGATTATTATAAGATTAGCCTACCATTGTGCTTGTTTATAGTTAATGATTTCTTTAAGAAATCTTTACCTATCCCCCAGTTATGGAGAAATTCTGCTTTCTTTTTTTTTTTTTTTTTTTTGAGACAGAGCCTCAAGCTGTCCCCCTGGGTAGAGTGCCGTGGCATTACAGCTCACAGCAACCTCCAACTCCTGGGCTCAAGTGAGTCTCTTGCCTCAGCCTCCCAAGTAGCTGGGA
>CAUYTI010131187.1:0-39386 GCA_963575145.1 Galago senegalensis
ACAGACTGATTGCCCAGCCCTAATCTGCTTTTCCCAGGGGGAAAAGTTAGGTTTCAAAAGTCCTCCTTAAGAGTTACTAAGGAGGGTGGCACCTGTGGCTCAAAGGCAGAGAGCTGGAGGTGGTGGGTTTAAACCCAGCCCCCAGCCAATAAATAAATAAATAAATAAGATGTATGCTGTAGGTTTTGGTAGATGAAGTTGTTCCAAAGAGTTTTTAATCATTGATGAATGCTGGATTTTTTCATGTGTTTTTATACTTTACAATAAGATATCATTTTTCTTCTTTAGCCTATGGATGTGTTGGGTTACATTAATTTTTGAATGGCGAGTCAGCTCTGCATACATAGGAAAAATATCCCCAGGGTAAAAAGTGTATTTATTTTTATATATAAACTATTACATTTAATTGGCTAAAATTTTAAGGATTTTTGCAACTATGGTTATGGGACATGATTCTCTAAAGTGTTTTCTTTATGTTTTTGTCTAGCTTAGTATTGGGGAATGATGAACTGATGAACTCAAGTAATGAATTAAATATACCTTCTGATTTTATAATTTGAGAGACATTGAAGAGAACTGGCTTATTTTCTTCCTTCAATGTTTGATAGAGTTAACCCTTATAGAATCCCTCAGTGGTATTTTTCTGTATTTAAAAGTTACTAATTATTGACTCAATTTATTTAATAGACACAGACATGTTCAGATTATCCATGTTTTCTTGTGTGAGTTTTGTAGATTGTGTCTTTCAAGTATTTTGTCTATTTTATTTAGGTTATCAAATTCATGGGCACAGATTTGTCCACAATATGTCTTTATTATCATTTTAAGATTTATGAATTTGTAGTGGTGGCTTCCTTTTAACATTTTATATTAATACATGTCATCTCTTTTTTTTCATTAGGCAACTTGGCTAGAGTTTAATCAAGGTTTCTTTCCTTTTGTTCCTCTCAAAGAATCAGCTGTTGCTTTAAGTAAATTTCTCTATTTTCCAATTTTCTTTTTCTTTTTCTTTTTTTTTTTTGAGACGGAGCCTCAAGCTATCCCCCCAGGTAGAGTGCCATGGCATCACGCTCACAGCAACCTCCAACTCCTGGGCTCAAGCGAGTCTCAGGCCTCAGCCTCCCAAGTAGCTGGGACTACAGGCGCCCGGCATAACGCTGGGCAATTTTTTAGTTGCAGCCATCTTTGTTGTTTGGCGGGCCCGGGCTGGGGATTCGAACCCGCCACCTTAGGTGTATGTGGCTGGTGCCTTAGCCTCTTGAGCCACAGGCGCTGAGCCATATTTTCCAATTTTCAATTTCACACGTTTCTGATGTAGTTTTTATTATATCTTCTGTTTATTTTGAGTTTAACTTGCTATACTTTTTTTTAAAGCATAGAGTATTACTGTTTTATCTAATTTACACATTTAATGCTATAAATCTTTCTCTAAGCACTATCAACTAATCTTGATTTAATTTTGTTCAAAATATTTCTTGTTATTTCTTTTGAGATTCCTTCTTTTATTCATACATTGTTTAGAAGTAAATCATTTAATATCTAAGTATCTTGAGTTTTTTCCAATGATTTTTCTGTTACTGATCTCCAGTTGATTCCATCACAGTCTGCTATCATACCTGGTCTGATTCCTATGTTTTAATGTTTGTTGGTATATGTGTTATGGCTCAGAATGTGACCTGTCTTAGCAAATGCTCTATCTGAGGTACAGAAAAACACATTGTGCTGTTGTTGGATGAAATATTTTATAAGTGTCAGTTAGACCCTGTTGATCCATTGTGCTATTCATTTCTAGTAAGTCCTTGCTGGTACTTTTGGCTGCTAGATGTGTCTATTACTGATAGAGTCATGGTGAAGGCTTCAACCACAAGCCTGGACTTATCCTTTTGTTTCTATCAGTTTTTCTCATGTAATCTGATGCTCTGTAGTTAGGTGCATATACATAAGAATTGATATGTCTTTTTAGATAATTAGTTCATTTATTTTTGTGTAATATACCTTTTAAGCAAGATGCTATTTCTTTCTCTGAAATCTGTTTTAAGTTCTTAGTTAATTAAGTTTCAATTTTGCTATCCTTGTAGTGGCTTTGAAAGAGCCAGGCTTTTATTCCTCGGCTTCCAGTAGGTAAGTTGAGACTTCCCTAATAGTTTGTCTCTTTAATTTTGGGGACAGCAGTTAGGCCCTAGCCTCAATTCTCTAATATATCAAACAAAAGTTCTTAATTTTAAGTTTGTTCAGTTTGTTCTTGTTTTGAGGAAGAAAGTGACTACTTCCAAATTCCTTATAGGCCACATCAGAATGTGTTTTAAATAAATATAAATAGGGATGGGGCTCATGAACCACTAGCTATGCTTCAGAAACACAAATATTTTGATAAAAAATGCTGCAGCTGATCATAACTTTGTTAGAAAAGTATCATGAATTAAAAAAGAAGAAAAGTATTCTTGGTTAATCATTTATTAGACCTTTGGAAAAAAAGAATTATTTTCCATATAAAAATATATTTCTAGTAATAATTAATATTCAGAAGAAATGACTTATTAAGGTTTACTATTTTTACTGCAACTTCTTCAGTTAGATAAGTGCATTAAAGTGTGTTTTGAAAATATATTTGCAATCTCAAAAAATCAAAATCTACACAATTTGTTTTCAGTAGAGGAATGTAAGTTTTAGGTGAGAATTATGACATATGCATGAGCAAGTGGAGAAAAAATGCCAATATAAAAGTAACTGCTAACATTAAAATACCTTAAAATTATTTCAACAGCATACACATATAATCTATAGAATTTACTAATACTATTTTACTAAAAGAAAGATAAAATATTTTATCTAGACTATAATAAAAAAAACAATTTAAATTATTGCTGAAAATCTTAAGTCATTTTATATTGATTCTTTCCAGTTAAGAGACACAAATTCATTTCATTTTAAATTTTCTAACTTTCAGGTTAATCATTTTATCAAAGTTTTATTATATCATCCTATATTTTTAAAACTAAATACATTTGCCTCTTTAAAAAATCATACCTTTAATTACTTGAAAGAAAATTTATGACTAACAAATGTAGAATATGTAATAATTTTCATGTTACAATAAACTCTATGAGTAAATATTACTTTGGGTCATATTTTTCAAGGGGATTTTATGTTATTATAATAGTTCTATAATATTTTATTGTATTGAATTTGAAAATTTTTAACTATAGTATTATGTATTTATTTTCCAAAAATCATGGATAGTACAAAGTTCATGTGATGTGAATAATGGCAATTTTCTGTTAGTAGGATATAATAAAATCAAAAAAGGGACATAGAATTATCATTGATGTAACATCAAACTTAATACTTCTCATAGAAAATATGAGCTTTTAAAACTCATTTGTAAATACCAAATTTAAATTGATTTTAGTCTGAAAATATAACAAGCAACTTAAATTATCTACTGTATTACAGAAAGTATTGCCTGAAATGACTAATTAGATTTGACTATAAAATTTTGTTGATGAGTTAACTTCTCAAGAAACAGAATTTAGAAGTGCATTTCTTTAAAAAATAGAAGGAAAAAATCAAAATGTTTCAAGTAGGAGATTTAATTATTATTTGAACTCAATTTTTCTTCCTGTGTTTTTTATTCAGAAATGACACAGGTAAGGGTGGCACTGTGGCTCAAAGGAGTAGGGCACTGGCCCCATATGCTGGAGGTGGCAGGTTCAAACCCAGCCCCGGCCAAAAACATCAAAACAAAACAAAAAAGGCACAGGTGCACAATCAATAATGAAGGACTGTACTATCCATGATTTCATCTTAAAAAAAATGAAAACTCATAAACGATTAATTAATTTACAATCATTGTGTAAAATAACTCAGACAAGTTCATTAATGGTAGTGGTCACTGAATCACTGATAAGTTGTGTAGTAATATGTTCAATCTTGCAGCAGAGTATAAAGACATGCCAAAGGAACACTATAGGAACAAACATTTCTTACAATAATGTCACACCTTTCTCAAGATTGTTTGTTTTTTTTTTCACATTAAATTCAAAAATAGCAAAATTCACTTTTTGAAAATACATGCATAGGGTTATCCAAATTTATTCTAGCCAATTTCTATCTAACATTTATTTCTCTGCCTAACTACGTAAAGTTGTACAAATGAAATTATGTCTATAGACTGATGGTATCTGATATAATTTTTTAAAATGTTTTGATCATTTTTAGTGTTATATACTACTTAGACTTTTCAAAATAAACATATACATAAAATTAGAAATTAAATACTTAAGTATACTAAATTTTATATGTTATTTCCTCCTCATTCAATTACTAAAACTTAATCTGTCATAATTTATTCGTAGGTTTGTCACTTTTTACTGAGAATGTGTAGGAAACAACACTGGCCTCAGATTCTCATATTTTCCATCCTTTTCTTTTTATGACCAAAAACCAAACTAGCTGCTATGGTTTCTGGGCCTAGAAGACATCCAGCTCTCAGAACCAATTTTAGTTAACATGCAAAATTGGACATACTGGATCACATCAAGCTAAAAAGCTGCACAGCAAGGAAAGTAATCAACATATTGATTCAGTAACCAGCATAATGTGAGAAATTATTTGTAAACTACTTATCTGGTAAGGGATTGATAAATAGAACATATAAGGATATCCAACAACTCAGTAGAAAAGAATCAAATAATCCAGTTTAAAAGTAAGCAAAATATCTGAGTAAACATTTCTCAAGGCACACAAATGGCCAACAGGTAGATGAAAAATGCTGAACACCATTCATCATTCAAAGAGAAAAAACAAAACTATAATGAAATACTATGTCATCACAACCCAATGAAAATTACCTTCATCAAAAAGATAGGAAATAATGAATGCTGGTGAGGATGTGGATAAAGAGACACACTTGCCCATTATTGGTGGGTGTGTAAACTGTTACAACCTCTGTGGAGGACAGTATGAAAGTTGCTAAAGAAATCAAAAATAGAACTAGCATATAACCCAATATTCCCACTGCTAATTATATATTTAAATGAAAGAAAACCAATATATTAAAATCTGTCTTCACACTAATATTTACTGCAGCACTATTGATAAAAGCCAACATTTGGAATCAACCTATGCATCCATCAATGAATGAACAGATTTTAAAAAGAGGGGCTATAATGAATATTATGTATTATATAAAGAAATATTATTCAGCCAGAACAAAGAATGAAATCCTGTCACTTACAACAACAAAAATGGATCTGGAAAATACTATATTTAGTGAAACAACTCAAGCATAGAAAGAGAAATCTTGCATGTTCTCACTCATATGTGGGCAGCAGATATTAAAACAATTGATTTCATTGAGAGAGTAGAATGATGGTTATCAGTGGCTGGAAAGGTGATGGCATGTGGATAATAAAGTGTTAATGAGTACTGAAATACAGTTATATAGATAAGATAAATGACATTTGATAGTGGAAGAAAGTGACAACAAATTATGATATAGTTCATTTATTTATTTGTTTTATTTATGTTTATTTTTAATTTATTTATTTATTGAGGCAGAGCCTCACTGTTCCCTGGTTCAATGGCATAAGCTGAGCCCATAGTAACTTCAAACTCCTGGGTTCAAAAAACCCTCCTGCTTCAGCCTCCCATGTAGCCAGAACTATAGGCACATGTCCCATGCCCAGCTATATTTTTCTGTTTTCAGTAGACATGGTGATGTCCCTCTTGTTCAGGCTGTTTTGAACTCCTGAGCTGAAGGGATCCTCCTGCCTTGGCTTCCCAGAGTGGTAAGAGTTTAGGCATGAGCCACTGCATCTGGTCAATTGTTGCATACATTATAATAACTAAAGAGTAGAATTGACATGTTCCTAGCACAAAGAAATGATAAATTCATGAAGTGATGAATAACACAATTACACTGATTTAATCCTTATACATCATATGCCTGTATCAAAACATCATATGTACCCTATACATATATACAAATATTATATAACCATAATGATAAAAAATTAAAAAAAATTATTGAAGAACAAAAACATCAAAACACATTGTACAACTTTACAAAAATACTTTCTATATTTTGTTAATTTTTTTATTTTATCAATTGTTTATTGTTGATAAAAAAAAAGACAGAAACCCCTTATCCTAGGCCTTCACAGGATGAAGACCATCTGTAGCACGGTCTTTCACCTACGTACCTTGTCCCACTAGAAGGCCTTCAGGGGCAGTAACATACACAGAGTTGACATCCTCTATGATAACAATGCCTTTTTCTCAAATACCTCCTGGAGGACCTGATGGTGTTTTACAATTATCTTTGCAGAAGGAGTATATTCCCTAGTAATAATTACAAGTATGGTATAGTAAATAAATGATAGTAGGCTATCATTTAAGTAAAGAGACATAATCTATTAACTGTAAGAAATAGTGAGATCTATTCTTTTCCTTAAGACCTAAAGGTACGCAGTAGAAGTAGAGGCTAACAGTGACAAATGTAAGGAGCATATGCTGTCAATGGAAAATTCATTTCACATTCAGCAAAAAACTAGCAAGGGCCATGTGTGGTGGCTTAGACCTGTAATCTTAGCAGTCTAGGAGGCTGAGGTGAGTAGATCACCTGAGCTCATGAGTTTGAGACTGCCCGGACCAAGAGTGAGATCCTGCCTCTAAAAAGAGCCCGGCATTGTGCCCAGCACCTGTATTCTTAACTACACGGAGGCTGAGACAAGAGAATCACTTGAGCCCAAGAATTTGAGGTTGCTGGAGTCTTGACTCCATGGCACTCTACCAAGGACAAGAAGGTCACACTCTGTCTTAAAAAAAAAAAAAAAACCAGATATTTGCATGTAAATTTTGCTCAGGAAGTTCATGCTCAGATTCATTTACTACCACAATGAACTGTAATATTACTGTAAATAATTACTTCTAAGTATAAATAGTACATTTGGAAAAACATTTATGAAAATATTATTTTTTAATATTATTAAGCCTTCACAGAATTACATGAAGAGAAATAAGCTATTTTTCACATATTAAAACTTTTCAAGCACAACAATATACATTTTCTGGATATTTCCCATTTCTTTTAAATTAACAAAAATGGAGATGTTGGAGAAAAAGAAATTATTGACAGAAAATGAGTTTTTATAAATGGAGATTAGATAAAATATGGACCTCATGAGAATTCTTAAGGTCTGTCAAATTCTCATTATTATAGTCAGATTATCTTAAGATTCATTACAGTGCATGAAAAGAAGTCTCTCACCGCTATCAGCACTTTTTCTCTTTTTCTTTTTTGATTGAAAGTGAAGTTCTGTTCCGAAGTTGCCTTATTCCACATTGGCTGTTTAAGCTTGCTCCTCAGGAGTAGGGCTGTAAGAGGCTCTTCCAAACTGGGAGGACCCTATTCATCACTTCCCCCTTAACCGCCATAGTTTTATGGGTAGCAGTGAGTTATGCTGGAAGCTCTCTGCTATAGTAAGTGATTTCCACTAGAGTCTCCACGTAAGTCCCACTCTTATGGATTTCTTTTTGTGTGGATGACTGTGGGAGTGGCCTGTTGCCAAAAAGACTGCTTGAGCATTAGGCAATCTGAGCTTGGCTGTCCAAAGTATAAAAATATGGTGGTAAAACCAATTGCTGCAAAGAACTGTGCCTGTGGACCATTGCTTCCCCTTCTGCTGGCAATAGAAGCCTGTGCTCTCATGGTAAACTAAGCACAAACTCTCCCACTGAGCCGAATGTAGGGCCCCTTCAGTTCCAAATAATTCATTACCGGTAAGTGAAGATATGTTTTCCTAAAGCCATTTTTTGGGGAATAATGCTTACTATTATATTCAGAAAGACAAGAAGAGGGCAAAAGCTAGGACAAATTTGTAGTACATTTATTTAAGTATTAATATTCAGAAATATAAAAATCAAATGAAAAAGACAAATAATCCAGTAAAATAAATTCTCATTAGGCTAAACTTATGACAAAGAAACTAGGTATTATTAGCAGTCTTGGTATGAAATTGATATGATTAGGTCAACTTCAGTTGAAAATCTGATAATAACCAGTATCGGTTAGGATATGAACCAACTGATAAACTATTAATAGGTGCATGAATTTCTACAACTACCTTGGGAAACAATTTGTTGTTATCTCATAAAATTGAAGATATACATATCCTGCGACTCAGAAATTTTGTACGTATTTAGTGAGAAGCACATACAAGGACATTCATGGATACTTTGTATCAGCCCAGCAACTGGAATAATGCAAAAATCCATCAACAACAAAATTGGCAAATAGTCACATAGTATTTCACAGTAATGTAAAGAAATCAACTGTAATGAGTTATCTGGCCATGGGTAAAACTCAAAAACTCAATATTGAGAAAAAATAAGTTGTAGATTTCTTACATTAAAATAAATGGGAAACTAGTAAAATTAAACATGTATAGTTTAGAAAGAGAAATGTGTAGAAAAAAATATGGAAATTTAAAAGAATAATAACCACAAAATTCTTGGGACTTGTTTGTCTCTGGACTACAGAATGATAGGGGAATATGGACAGAATAAATAACATAGGAGGCCTGTTTTTAAAAGAATATAACTTAGCTTACAATTTAGTAAAATGCAATGGTTTTCATTATTTTCATAAATAATAAATATATGCTGATGTTTTCGGTAGAAGTTTGTTTTATTCAATCCAATTAGTACAGACTTTCACAAGATGTGTGCCTGCCTTATACACATAAAAAAATTATTTGTTGTCAGGCTAAAATATTAATTCACTGTTTAAATAAATATGATAATAAAAATGTAACAAAACAATGCTGCATTAAAATTTGAAAAGAAAAAATAACTAAATGACATTTACTTTTTTATTTTAGAGTTAACCATTGCAATGTATATTGGAGAGAAAAAAGGTGATTTGGCAATTTTTCTGCACTATAAATGATTATGAAATCAAATGAATCATTTATAGCTTCTAATATATACACCTTTTTGGTTTAGTCACTGTAGATAGACTATAAATGAAAAGTATTGGTAACATAATGCCATTGAAAATCTGCCACCTGGTGGAAGTGACTTGGAACTATAAGAAGAAATGTTTTCTCCCTTTTCTTTCTCATTTCTCTATCTCCCCAAGTAGAATGTGTATCATAAAGGAAAAGGAAAAGATGGAAAGAGATGGTTATTTTTTCCTGTAGCCCCACAGACACTTGCAAATTATTTTTCACAAATTATGCAACATCCTGTGTAATAAGGGTAATATAGTACAATTTATTTAAAAAAGTGTAATGAATAGTGTGCCTTGATAAAAATATAATATTGTACAGTAAATTATCTGATAAACATTTTTATGCTGTTATATTTTATGAGAACATTAATCTGCTAAGTTCTTATTAATGTTTATTTTTAATAGACTATAATAGTCTTAAGTCTAAAACAAAGGTAAACACCAATCCCATTTCTAGGACATTTCAGCTGTCTCTTCAGTTCTCAAACACAGAAATGGAAAGAAGCGTTTCAGAATACGATATTGTGTATGCAGTAATAGCTTTCCTTCCATGATTTTTAGGTCTTAGCCTTCATTTTTTAGTCATCAGTTTTACGGGCACTGATAAAATAAGATGTAGACTGCTGTTCTAGCTGAGTTATTTCTCAGTTTTTTGTAATATTGAACTTCATGTGCATACTTTCAGTCCCTTAGATTTTGTTTCTTTTATTTAGTTCAACATGGAAAGTCATGTAAAACATTTCTTAGACTAATACATGAGTGTATATGTATCATTACACAGTGCAATTTAGACAGCAGAAGCACCATTTATTACTTAGAATATTATTAGTTATTGGGAGAAATGAGTTAAATAACAATGGTATGATGCCTTTTGTAGGGGTAGCTATGAAGTCTAATATTTAAAATAAAGAGAAATGTTCTGTATATTCTTAACCCAAATAAAATTTCCCTGCTTGCAAAATATCTTAATTTTTGTGGGTAATGTGGATTCCTTAGTTCTACATAGACTTGCTAACCTAAAGCAAACTTATAGTCACTTACAGGCTCATAGTCTTCTTAAACTGAAATAATTAACTTGTAAAACTCTGGGTGGGGAAAATGGGAACATGACATTTTATAACGTATACACATAGACAAAAAGATACACTTATATTCCAGAATAACAGAGCAGTCTAAACGCTTTCTCAACTAAATCTAGTTTTGTTTGGGATCATTAAGCAATTGTATAAAGGAAATTCTTTTAATGATTGAGATAAATTCATAAAAAAGAAAAGATTGAGACAAATCAACAATCAACTTTGGAAGGACTAAAAATAATAATACACAATAATGGATAATGAAAAAAGAGAAGATCAGAATGGCAACAATGCTGTCTCGTTAATACACTTGATTAAGAAAGGTTGAGATTTCTTTTTCATACAGGAATCAAAATTAGATGCCAGGGATCTAGACTGCTAAATCGTCAGTTAATAGACTTATTGAAAAGTAAAGTAAGGACATATGAAGAAATATATATAAATAAACAAGAAAGACAAGTGCATACTTTCCTTTGGATGTGAGTAGATATCACCATACTTTGGTGGCTGCAGGGTAAAGCAAACTATACTAAAAAAAATAAAAAAGAGTTATAACTGTAAAAGAACTGGCCATTGGAAGTAATATCTTTATTGAAAGAATAAATATTTGAACAAAAACCTATGTAGAGAGAATAGAAAACAATGTTACTCTGTGCCAGCCAGTATTTATGTCACTCTGATGTCACTAACCTATTCAAACATGTACAAAACAGAGGGAAATTATGGACTATCTTAGTCCAGACAATGAGAATTGCATACTGCTGCAGCTCTGCTATACTTCTGCTGAGCATCCACTAGCATGCACTCACTGGATCCATTCTTGCTGACATATTAATTTGTTGCTGCAGCTTTAGGAATTTCTTACTAAGGCACACTTACTGAGCTTATTACCTATAGTAAGAGGGTTTATTTGGTTAAAATTATTTTCTGTGAATTTATGATTTGAAAACCCAAACCAGTATTTTCAATTCTTATATGATATCTCCATCCTCGTTCTTAGTACTCTTCCATTTCATACTTTCATAATTTAGCATAATACAAACCTGTGCTAATTTCTAAACCCATCTTTATCTGTAAAGCAGATTGATTTAAAACAGGGATGTTTAACCAGCCAGCCCCACATGCTGCATGCTGATTTCCTCAGGACTCATTTTTCTTTTTGTGGTTTTTGATATTTTTAAAATTTTGCAAATATCTTTTTTTTTTTTTTTTTTTTTTTTGGCTAATCAGCTCTTGTTGATGCTTGTGTATTTAATGTGTGGCCCGAGACAGCTCTCATTCTTCCAGTATGTGGTGGAGAAGAAAAACATTTGGACACCCCTGATAAAATTTATGTCTTTATGGTTATTTGAAATTCACATGACTTTTAAGTCCTTTTTTTTTCCTTTGAGACAGAGTCTCACTATGTTGCCCTTGGTTGAGTGCTGTGACAACATAGCTCACAGCAACCTCCAACTCTTGGGCTTGAGCAATTCTCTTGCCTTAGCCTCCGAAATAGCTGGGATACAGGCACCTGCCACAGCTCCTGGCTATTTTCTGTTGCAGTTGTCGCTGTTTAGCTGCCCCAGGCTGGGTTTGAACACACCAGCTTTGGTGTATGTGGCTGGTGCCACAACCACTGTGCTATGGCACCAAGACGAGTTTTAAGTCTTTAAGATATGTTTATGTATAATTGTTTGTGGAGAAAAACAGGAAAGTACTTTTCAAGGTACCACTAATACCATCATATCTAACATGAAACTGATGACTAATGCACTGAATGCATTATTGTAAAATTCAGATCCTCAAAAATTTGCCATTTATATGAACCATTAATTTTATGGCCTATATTCTTAATGTGCCAAGAATAGATTCTTGTTATTAATATGAACAATGACGGTAAAAATAATTCAAGATTTTCATATATTCTGTTTTTTACTTTCTCTACTCTATCACTCTAGGGAATGGTCCAGGGAGGACTGTTACTTAAATTGTCTTTGTTTTTCATGCTTTAGACATGAGTTTGGAGTTGGAGAATATCTAGTGAGGTATCAAACTGCATAATGTTCCATTGCTCAAAAAGTCCCACAAATTAACGTTAATGAGCTACAAAAAGCTACCTCAATCAAGTTTAATTTTTTTTAAGAGAACAAATATATGAACTCTGCTCTCATCCCCATTCCTTAGTTATACCCTCTTACCTAGACCAACTCACCTTGGCCCACGTATTCCAAATTCTCACTATTCAGCTGTTTCCTTATTACAAGTCCCATTCCTGGGGGAGGGTCTTGATTATTATTTTATAATCATGGTAACTAGTAACTACACTGTCTGAACAATGTGCTGATTAATGATCAGAATAGTATATTTGTTAACTTATTTTAATTTTTGGAGGCTAGTTTTTTTTGAATATAGAAACCAATTTTTTGTTTTTAATTATTTATTTGTGCAATGTTCCTATTGACAATTTTATTCATTTACTTTAAGATGAAGTTAGACATTGGGTCTTCTTGGATATCTTTGTAGTTCTGTATAAGACTAAATTTCTTCTGTCTTCCTAGTGTTAGCAAGATTTTTTATTTCAAATCTTTGTTCTCTTAAAGAATCATTACTATACACTCTGGGTTTAATTACAAACATAAATCATATTCTGAAAGCTTTTGTACAATCTGCACTTTCTTAATCTACCTAATATGTTAAATTAAAATCACATACTTTATAAATTATACCTTCTTTTGAGGTACAATCATTCAGTTTTCTTTCATGTATAATTCCTATTTCGGCATTGATACCTTAAATTTCAAAGTTATTTACAAATTGTTGGTCATAGTAATACATATTACATTATATAACATTACTATTTTACTATTATATTGACATTTTGGATAAATTACTGCTACTTTGTATATATGCTAAAAACATTGTATGTGAAAAATTTTAACATAAACATATCAAAATAAATGTTATAATTAATCTTTGAACCATCTTTTCTTTTAAGAATAAAAGGTAATCTATCAAGTTTAAAATTTTTCTTAAGAGAAAAAATACATGAACTCTGCTCTCATCCCCATTCCTTAGATATACCCTCTTATCTAGACCAACTCACCTTGCCCCATAGAGCATTTTATATTTTTTCTTTGGAATAGCATTTAAACTCTGATGTTACTTACTCCTTTTTAATCTGAAAAAACACTCTGCGTATTATTATTAGGTAAGTCTGCTGGCAGAAATTTCCCTACGTACATGTATTTGGGGTTGGGGCATTAATTCATCTTAATATTTGAAGGCTTGTTTTTCTGGATATAGAAACACATTGTTTTTCCTTTTTACTTATTTGTGTATTTATTTTTCCCCCTAACATTCAACTACTTTTGGACCCCATTGTTCCTGGAGAAAAGTCAGCTGTTAATCATATTGCTGCCCCTCTACCTCTGTCTTCAGTTGTTTTATGCTTGCTGTTTTCTGCATTTTATGTTTTACTTTATAATTTACTATTTTGACTATGATATGCCTAGGCAAAAATCTCTGTCTTTTATTTTCTATTTGGATTTTTGTTAAAATTTTGAGATATGTAAGCTAATATATTTCATAAAATATTGAAAATTTTGGACATTAGTTTATCAAATGATATGCCTTCCCCTTTACCTTTCTTTTCTCCTTCTGGAACTTCTATTATATGTATGTTGGTAAACTTCATGCAGTCCCTAAACTCCCTATTCCAGTTTATTTTATTTTCTTCTTCAAATCATATTATTTCTATTATTTCTATTGGTCTGTGTTTAAGTTCACTAATATGTTTATATTTTTATTAAATACTGTATGAAAACATTTTACAAACTTACAGACTTCCTAGCAAAAATGTTTTAAATCTAGTATGACACCAAATGTTTTAATTTCTCAAATCTATACAGTAGAACAGTTGACTATTTCCCTATGTTTTCTAGCACCTTAAATTTACCTAATTTTCATAGACCAGACGTGCATCACATATATGTATCAGTACAGTGTGTCTAGTTCCTTATGTTGACTACTTCCAGAAGTTGACCAGTTCGTTATAGTCCCTTGGGTGGTCACCTTATAGAAGGTCTACTATATTTTAAAATTCATATATATTAGTAAGAAAGTGATTATTTTTAGAATACAAAGAGGTAATTTTATTTCTCTTCTGTGAATGGTCTTGTAATTCTTGTAATTGGGAGTCCCCAAGAATAGCTTCAAATTTAATGATTCACTATAAGAACTCACAGACCTCAGAAAACCTGCCATTTTTGTATGATTATGACATATTACAGTAAAATAATACAGAATAAAGATAGAAGAAATAAAAGACATGTAATGTGAACTCTGGAGAATAATATGAACCAGCTTCCAAGTGTCCTCTACTAATGAAATCGTATAGACAGCAATAATATGTGGCAACAAATATGAATTATTTTCAGCCAGAGATTCCTTGATATATGGTGCTTAGGGGGTTTATTAAAGGTCTGTTATGTAAGTTTGAAATGTCCCTGTGATTGATCTTTATTACCCAGTTTCCAGTCTCTCCAGAGGTCAAACCTATACAGCATACGCCATGCCCCCACTATAAACCACACTGACAGCATAAAGTATCTGATGTGGCCAAACACCCACCATAAACCAATTGTTACTATCAGTCATCTGTCATGGCCCAAACACCCAATTTTATTAGATGCAATTTCTCAAGCACTTTGAATTAGACTCACAGAAATTAGGAAAACATTCTTCTTTTTAAAAATATATAAGATTTAAATATCACAAGCCCACTGAATTTGTCTTTTACTACACAGAAATATAACACAACCACGAATGATCTCAAGATCTATAATCTCAATGGTAGTCAAAGTAACACAAAATAAAAAATTTATTTACATCAGTTAAATATGATAAAAAAATTTTTACCTATAAAGCCAGGTATTGTGAAGCAAATGGGGAAAATGCACATGTTTCATGCAGTGTTAAAAGGCAGGACCACTTTGGAGGACAATTTAACACCTTCATATAGTGGTAGAGATGATGTGAATACATTCTCACCTGGAGTTCTAATATAGGAGAGTACTATACTGATGTATGTTTTCTCACATGTTGTACATTTCTTTTTATTTAAAGGAATTTATTTCTTATGTTTATGAAGACTGGGAAGTTCAAGGTCTTGGTGGTACAAATAATGAGAACCTTTTTGCTGGTTAGGGATTCTCAGAAGAGTTTTGAATTGGTAGAGGGTCTCACATGTTGAGAGACGCGAGAACATGAACTGCTGGCTCCAGTTTCTCTCCCACACTTTTTTTCTTTTATTCGAGACAGAGTCTCACTTTGTCATCCTCAGTAGAGTGCTGTCGTGTCACAGCTCACAGCAACCTCCAGCTTGCCCGCCACAACAGCTGTCTATTTTTTGTTACAGTTTGACTGGTGCCTGATTCAAACCCACCACCCTTGGTATATGGGGGCAGCGCCCTACTCACTGAGCCACAGGTGCCACCCTCTCTTCATCTTTGTATCTTAACATTTTTTAATTTTTAAAGTATTGATTGATTGATTGATGTTAGAGACAGGAACTTTCCATGGTTCCAGGCAAGGGCTCAAGCAACCCTTCTTTATACAACTACTGAGTAGCTGAGACTACAGGTGTAAGTCATCGTACCTAATTCACATATTGTTTATCTCTGTAGTTTTCATTGTTTCTTAAAGATTCAAGTTACCATCTGACAATATGAACACTTTGTATGACTTTTTTTAGTTTTTACTTCATCCTTCTTAATATTGTCTTCATTCAAGAAGGCTATTTTCACTGAAAATGAGGCTCTGTATTGAAAAGAATTATCTTCTTTTTCTTCTTTTAGGATTTTATTCCTTTATGTATGGCCTTATTTTGAATGAAGTGGCATGATATAATGGAAACTTTTGCTTCTATTTTTAACTACATTTGCAGTTATTTTCTTAGTAATTACTTAGCATTAGGACTTATTTATTTTAACCTTTCAGAATGCACCACTTTGGACTTAGTTAATTCATTAATGCTGACTTAGTTCCCATGAATAGAGTACCTTTACTTCTATCTACCTTCATTTATACCTCTTTTTATTATTAATTATATACATATCTGCTATATATACTTAACAAATGCAAAAATAAAATCATTATAATTTTTACCTTTGTACTCTGTGTTTTTTTTAAGAGGCTGAGTGAAAAGAGGAGAGAAAACGTAGTTTGTTAAATTAACTTTGTTTCCGTTACTTGTATTAGTCCTGTGAATTTGAGTTACCATCTGATGTCATTTGCTTATTCCAATTTAGCTTTTTACCATTCATCTTTTTTATGGTGCTATTGTCAAATATGTTTTTATATTGTATATAATACATATTATATATTTTAAATACATGTGTGTCTATGCATTATAAGAGAGAAGAACAAATATATAAATATATTGTCATTTAATTATTATTGCCAATGTTCTTTGTGTTTTTGTATGTATTCAAATTACTCCCTGGTGTCACTTGCTTTAAGCCTGAAAATTTAATTTATTATCCTTGTGTAGTAGGTCTGTGCGCAATAAATTTTACTAGTTTTTGTTTGCCTGGAAATGTATGTATTTTGTCTTCATTCTGAAATGTAAGGTTAGTGGATAGAATTTTTCTTGTTGATATTTTTTGTGAGATTTTGCTTTGTTTTACTTTCGCATATGTTGTCACATTGCCTCTTTATCTCCACTATTTCTGATGAGTAGGCAGCTGTTAATCTTATTGGACATTTTCAAGCATCATATGAGTTATTTCCCCCAATGTTTTTCAGGATATTTCTCTATATTCAGCCTTCAACCTTTTCACTAGGATGTGTATGGGAATAGACATCTTCTTGTTTATCTCAGTTCAATTGCATGAGTTTTCTGATATGTCGATTAATTTTTCAACAAATTTTAGAAATTTTAGGATTTTTATTATAGATTTATTGACCTTTCATCAAGTTCATTTATCATTTTTTTTGCTTAGTCAAATCTTTCACTGAGTCACTCTAATATGTTTTCATTTTTTGTTTCCTTTTTACCTCATTTTTCAAGTGATTACTTTTTAAAATTTTATTTCTTTATTGATATTCTTTCTTTCATGAGACATTATCATTATTTTCTTTTTTATTTCTCTAAGCATGGTGTTTTTTTAGTTGTTCAAACATATTTATAATGTGAAATCTTTGCTAATTCTGCCATCTGTGTATTTTAAAGAAATGTTTCAATTGTTTGCTTTTTTATCTTTTAATTCTTTACATATATACAAATTTTTATTATGAAGAATGGACATTTTAGATAACGTAGAAATTGTGGATACTGATTCCTCACTCACTCCCACCATGATGGTATGTTAACATTTTTCTTAGTAGTGATAGTGTTTATTGGTGAGTTTTAAAATTTAATGATCTCAATAAGCTATATCTTTAAACTTTATTTTCCTGTTTTAACCCTTTCTTGTTTTGTTTCCTCAGGTTTTCTTTCCTTGTGTTTTATCTTTCACATTTAATTTGGTTACCTATGGGTCACTCTTGTGTCACTATAAGCCAAATATTGGTCAAAGGTTGTGGTTAAGTTTTCTTATACAGTTAGATGTTTACCCTTTCTCTGGATATGTGAATAGATTGGGGGTTACTGTCACAATTTTTGGAGTTTGTGTGGTTGTCTCATTTTTTTGTCCAGAGACTGTAAACTTGTATTTTTTTTCTACAATCACTTCTGAAAGGACTTAGCTTTGGGCATTGCTATGTTTCCAGATGGCAGGGATAAATAAGTATAATTTTATTGATATCCCTGGCTTCTTTGAAGTTACTACTGGATCCAAATAGCTTATTATTCTGTCAGTGTTTGCTCTGAGGTTGTTCATAAGCCTCTGTTTCAGTGAGGTTTCTACTTTGTGTTAATGTGTCTGTGTGTGACTTGCTGAATACTTTTAAGTCTGTCTATGCCATGTTCTGACTGCTCTTGAATACTCACAGATGAATATTAGACAGACTTGCACATTTTCATCATTTTTCTGATTCCCCTAGTTGAACATGATCTCTTGGTACTTCTTGATGGTTTCATAAAATTTCCCCGGTTTCCTTTATTAACATCTTCCTGCTTTATTATTTATCTTGAATTATAGCAACACCATCCTATTAACTGTTCTTCACCAGGATTTCTATTGTTTTTGAAAATGTCTTCAAACATGGAGTTTCCTATGCTTGATTCCAAATATATTCAGCTTCCTGAATTAGATCTGGGGAGGTCTTCACTCTTAGGGCTTGCCTTTCTCTCATGCATAATCTCTACACAACTTCAACAGACTTTGTATGTGGGAGGTCATTTTTTCTAGAAACTTCTTTCATTTTACAGGTTGTCACAAATGATGACATGTAAATTCTTTCCTTGTTAGCTTGGCTCTGTTGTCATGGAACCTATAGCTTATAAGCAAACTGGACAAAGGACCCATGGGACCTGTTTCTTGGGGCTGTGTTGCCTGCAGTAGAACTTTCATTTTACTATTGAAAACTGGGTGGGAAGCACTTTCACTGCTCTCAGAATTACTGAAATGGCCTAGAGCTCCTGCAGCATGGGGAAAGGAGGCATAAGAAATTTCAACAACCTCTCCCTTATGTTACAAACATTATAGAGCCAAACTCTGGACTGGAGAGAGAAAGCTACTGTCTTCTTGCTTGAGGGTAGAACACGCGTGTTTGAGATTCTATAACATAGAGAGCTAGGGGCAGAATGCAGTGGGAAAGATAAGAATCTGAGTTGTGGTTGAAACTCCATAGACTATCACTATTCTTTTTGCCAAAATAGAAGATTGATTCACATGAATGTTTGGTATAATTTCCATGAATTAAAAATTATGTTACTTTTATAATGTTCACCTGTTGAATTTTTATATTTCTAAAGAGACAGCCCACTGAGTTTTCACCCCACTGTTCTAGAAGTTTCCTTTTTGTTAAGAATGTTATTGATATCATTACCGATGTCATCTAGCTTTCCATTGTTTCCAAAAAGAAGCCATTGCTCCTCTCTGTATAATCTCTTATATTTTTCTTGCTGCTTTCAAGATATTCTCTTCATGTTTAGTTCTCAGTAGACTGTGGTATAGTTATGGTTTATTTGAATTTTGTTTCCAACTGATTGGGATTGAATTATAAACTTATTAATAGTTTTTCAAACTTCACTTGTGACCCACTCACTCTCGTCTTTCTCTAGATAATTAGTTACATCTACATTAGAACTTTCAATTTGTTCTACAAGTCCCTTAGATAATATTTATTTTGTTTGTTTATTTATTTATTTATTTTCTCTTTTTCTTAGAATTGAATGTTTTCTGAAGTTTAATTTTTAAATATACCCTTTCATTTATACTTTGTATTCTGTCAGTAAGCCCACAAAGTGATTATTTTAATGCCAGATGTTCAATTTTTCAGTTCTTAACATTGATTTTTAAAATACTTTCTATTCATCTTTCCAGATTTCCTATCTTTACATTCAGTATGAGCCTATTTTCCTTTATATTCTAGTGCATACTAATAATAATTATTTTAAAATTCTGTGTTAATGTCATCATTTTGGAAAATATATGCTCTTTTTCTCCATTGCCTTTAATTACAAGTCATTTTTTCCCATTAATTTTCATGTTAAATAATTTTGGATTGTATTCTGGAAATTATGGTACATACATTGTGGAGATTCTAAATTCTATTTTGTTATTCTGAAAATTATTGTTTCCTTCCCAGTCCCCAAATAGCTCAATTCAAACTGAAAGAACTATACCCTCAGAAGTGAGCCGTGTCTAAAGTCTTGGTTCAATTATTTTAGCCTGAGCTGGTATTTATGAAGTCAGTCTTACATGCACATGATCAAAGGGCCATCCAGAGCTATGAATGGAGTCACACATAGAATATAGGGCAATTCTTTCCTATGCCTCTTTCTTGTTAGATATTGCCCCCCTCAATTTCTTATAACTATCAAGGTTTCATATTTTTCCCTCTGGTTCTTCCAGTAAACAGGACTACACATTAAAAAAAAAATAGCTTTACTGCAAGACAAAATGTGCTCTCTGACCTTATCTTTAAGGTAAACTCTGTAAAAAGGAAGCTTACCCAGTGTGTGTTCCTTCCTGAAACTGTTGCTACCCATCCAATATGGCTTAATTTTAGTCATTTTAATACTTTTAAGTCCACTGCCCCAGATATTATAGTTGTTTTCTGAAGGAATTGGTCTGATCTGAGCTACTTGGCCGTTAGTGAAAGTATCATAGAACCACTTGGATCAAGTTTTAAACCTTTTTACAATCTTTAATTGAGATTTTGCATATAATAGTTTTTAGTATCTCATTTTAATCTGTCCAATTAAGCATCCAATTTAAAAACTTCTGCCCTAATCTAAATATTCAAATGAGAGGTACTGCAGTACTGTTCACAATAGACAAGATATGGAATCAAGCCAATTGTCCATCAATGGTTGAAAGTTTAAAGAAAATGTGTGTACACAATGGAATACTGTTCAGCCATAAAAAGAAACTCTCATCATTTGTAACAACATGGATGGGACTGCAGGACATTATGTAAGTAAAATATGCTAGACATAGAAAATCTAACTATGATAATCACACTCATGCCTCCTTCCTACATTATATTTTTAAAAATGAATTTAAAACAGAAAATTAAATCAGATTATTATTTATTTAAATTGGACAACACAGAAAGTTTATATTAAAAACACTAATTTTAGGGCATGAGAGTTTTGAACCTAACTGCTTTAATTTACATTTTTTTCATTGTATAATTAGGTTGTGCTTCTTTACTTTTGTTTTCCTCACTTTCTTTGCTTTTGCACAAATAAGATGACATTGTCTTTGCTTCGTTTGGTTTCCTAGGGCTGCTATAACAAAAAACAACAACAACAACAACAAAAGTAATACATTCTCTTCCATTTCTAAAGATTAGAAATTTGAAATCAACCTAAGAGTGAGAAAGAAATGTGCTCACTCTGACATTCTCAGCAGAATCCTTTCATGCCTCATCTTCACTTGTAACAGTGGCCATTAATCTTGGCCTTCTTGGTTTACAGCTAAACACTCCAGTATCTGCCTTTATCATCCATGGCTTTCTCCCCTTATGTCTATATCTTCACATGACATTGTCCTCTTCTCTAAAACACCAGTCAATATGGACTGGGGCTTACCCTGATCAGTAAGTTGACTTTATCCTAACTAATTACATTTGTACTGACCGCATTCTTAAATAAACACACATTCATCAGCTCTGGGAATTAGGACTTCACATTTGTTTTCTTGGGGGAGGCACATTCGAATACATATTATTTTTGCACAAAAATGCTGTATGTAGCACTTATAAGTCTTTCTTCTTTCTGTGTGATTCACCCACCTCACTTATA
Source organism: Galago senegalensis (assembly GCA_963575145.1). Taxonomy (NCBI): domain Eukaryota; kingdom Metazoa; phylum Chordata; class Mammalia; order Primates; family Galagidae; genus Galago; species Galago senegalensis. Next base: position 21,488 of record CAUYTI010131187.1, read on the forward strand.
ATTGAACAGATGAAAGCAAAACACAGATCTCATTTTAATCTGTCCAGTTAAACCTCCAATTTTAAAAACTCTGAATTAATCTAATATTAATTTAACGTTCAATTAATCTAATATTTAATAAGAGGTACTGCAGTATTATGCAGTATTATGCACAATAAACAAGATATAGAATCAAGCCAAGTGTCCACCAATTGTTCAAAGTTTTTAAAAAATGTATGCACACAATGGAACACTATTCAGCCATAAAAAATAAATTCTTGTCATTTGCAACAACATGGATGGGACTAGAGAGCATTAAGTTAAGTAAGATAAGTCAGCCACAGACAAAAAAATTATTTTGTATTCTCACTAACATATAGGAGCTAAAAGAGTTGATCTCATGGAGGTAGAGGATTGAATGGTGAGCACTGGGTTCTAGCAATGGTATTGGGGAGGGGGATAAAGAAAGGTCAATCAATGTGTATAAAAATAGAGTTAGATAGAAAAGATAAGATGTAGTCATCAGTAGCACAGAAGGACAGCTATATTTGACAGGAATGTATCATATATTTCAAAATAACTAGAAAAGAATATTTGGAATTTTCTCAGCACAAAGAAATGATAAATGTCAGAGGTGACTGATACCTCAGTTACTCATATTTGATCATCATGCATTGTAAGTATAAAAATATCATATATAGTCCATAAATGTGTAGTACTATCATATATCAATAAAAATTAAAAATAAATAAATAAGGCAATGAAAGGCTTATGTGGCTTATCCAGGGACAGAACAATCACGAACAAAGATTGAATTTTAATTGAGGAAATTGAATTTAGCAAAGTTTAAATCAGAGTCCTCAGTGAATTCATGACCTCAAGGTTTAGCCTGCATTTGTTGTGGTATCTAAGATCCAGGAAAGTGGGATGCAATATCAAAAATAGTTTTGGTTGTGGCCCTCCATTAAAAACACATCTTTTGAGCTGGAGGATTAAAAAAAAAACAGTATTATATTATGAATCTGTAAGTTTTCTTAATTCATGCATGAACCTAGTCATTTGTGCTAAAAATATTTACAATGAAGCTAAACTCATTCTGAAGTTTATAATAGAATTCCCAAAATGAAGTCAGAAAATTATGTTGGAATGCCATCTATTCGAGTTGGGAAACACAGCCAACATTATAGAAAGTCTGTACTGAAACAAATTCTTCATAAACCTATTTATTTTCTCCCAGTTGTCGCTGCACCTGGAGAAGATCAGGGGATTTATTTATTCCATTTGAGAACAAATGAAAGAGACAAGGACTGTGTGGTGAAGCTGCCCATCTGTCTAGATTTATGATCTAAAACTTCATCATTAAGTTCTGACGGCTAACATTCACCAAATCCTCTCCTAATGCATATTTTTTGAATCTCTAATCGGGGGTGCTTCTTCTTTCTTGATTTTCTCAATATTTAACACTCTTTGAGAATCAAACTAGACACTTTATAATCTAAAAATTCCTAGTATTAGGTCCAGTTCACTTTAAGAAACAGATATCTTCGTTCCCAAACCAGACCAAAAGGTTTAAAAGATTCACAGAGCATCACGAGAACTGTCAGAAGATATTTTCCACCTCACTACTTTTCTGAAGCCTTGTTATTCCTCATTTAATAGCCTGGTGCATGGCTTTTTCTCAGTGCATCACATGTTGGCTTTGCTTTTCTAGTTTTACACAATGCCCTCTGGTCTTGACTAATGGCTTGACTTGGCTCTTGGGAGTAACTTCTGTCTTGACTATAACATAGTGCTTGTAATATAAACCACTCTTCTAATTGTGGACAGCTCTCCACTGCAGTCACTGTCCTTTTCTGAAGGCTTTCTCAGGGGCACCTTTTGTTCAACCAGCCAGCTGCTCTGCTGCCCTTTGCTTCCCTCCTCTGGCAAGATCTAGTCATTACAGTTGCCTTCTCAAGTTCTGCGTTGTTCTCATGTGTCTTGGTTCTTGAATGAATTTATTAATTTATTCTTTCATCCAGTCCTTCTCAAAGTATTTATTATCAAGCAATTATAAATGGACAGATTGTGAGAATTAAAGTTGTAAAAAAACATATTCTTTCTTGGTTCTTATTGATCTTACAATATGGTGAAGAAAATAGATATTAATCAAATAATGACTTGTTTATCGTTGACATTCCCTTCCTAAATCCTTGGTATCTGTATTTTGTCAGTTTACAAATATAGTCATCCAGGGCATCTTTTGGACCACATTATAATTATTGTTTTCATTTGTTCTTTTTCTTACCTATTCAATATTAATTTATTAAGCCACTCTGCATTGGATCTAAAATACTGGTGGTACAATATGAACATGAGACATCTCCAGCACAAAATTTAGCATGAAGTATAGCAGAAAAACAGCTATGAAGATAAAAAATTAAAATAAATTTATCCTAGAAGAAATTCAGAGTAAATTAGAGATCTATGAAAAGAAACATTTGTAAAAAGTGTATATTTAAACATAAAAAGAAGGAAATAGTACTGCAGATAAATATTTTTATGTTATATGTATTTTTATTAAAATATATTTTAATATTCACTGGCTCATCACCCATAGCACAGTGGTTACGGCACCAGCCACATACACTGAGGGCAGTAGGTTCGAACCTGTCCCAGGCCAGCTAAACAACAATGACAACTGCAAAAAAAAATAGCCAGTCATTTTGGCAGATGCTTGTAGTCCCAGCTACTTGGGAGGCTGAGGCAAGAGAATCGCTTAAGCCCAAGAGTTTGAGGTTGCTGTGCGCTGTGACGTCACTTCACTCTACCAAGGGCGACATAGTGAGACTCTGTCTGAAAAAAAAAAATTATTGCACAATCAACAATATTACAGGCTTTATTACATATACTTTCAGGGGCATCTCACATTCAAAAGAGGTAGGTAGAAATACATCTACTTTTTGATTGTTTACCAAAAAGGAAAATGATTCTCAAGAAATTTAAAATATTTGCTTAAGATTAAATATCTAAAAAGTGGTGGATATGACCTTTCAATTCAGTTTCTTCTCCATTTCCTTCTTTCCTATCCTATAGCAGGAAATGGAGAGTATGTTATTACTCATTTAATGTACTAGCATGGTTATGTCTTTGTAAAGTTCTTTAAATCACCGTTAAAATTAAGAAATATTTTAATGGTGTAACACCTTTCTTCTTTCTGATTTCTACTTTCATTTAACAGAGATTAAATTTTTCACCTATCCTTAGCCTATACTGGATTCTGTGATGCACCACCCAGATCTACCTTTCGGGGAGGATCCATTAAGCTTGCTGCTGGATATGATGGTAGCAAACACTTTTACCTTACCCCTGGGGATTTTATCTGAAGAGAAATTGCTGGAGGCTATAAACAGCCACCTCATCAATGCCATGCTCCTTCCTGGAGTACCCTACATCAACAACTGATGAATTCTTATCTGTTTCTACTCATATTAAAACAATTTTGAAAAAAAAGTTTGGTTCTGTAACTCCCAGTGGGTTGATAATGTTGCCATTTGACCTATGTTGCAGTGTGACCTGTCCTTCTCCCCAACCTGCTTCCTTTATCTCTTTTCTGCAAGTACCAATTCCAAGGAAAGGCATCGTTTAGTAAACAACTAGTATGCTAAACTCTATCTCATCCAAATCTACTTTTTGTAGTAACAAATCTGTGGCAGTTGGTACAAGATGTGTTCTAATGTAGATCCTAAAATGAGAAGCTAGAACAGGATTATTTATCAACCAACTGGCAGTTAGTACCTCATTGCTGTTGGTGGTTCAACTTTTACTAGTAGTGAATTGGGATAATTTATTTATTGAAGGGACTATATTAGCTGATATTATCAGGTGTTCGAGAACTCTGGGGTAAATAGTGACTATAAGAAAAATGGAATTGTGTTTCTATTCTTAACTGATATTCTAGAGCACTATAACTAAAATTTAATATAGAGCAACTACAAATTGAAAGTCTGAAAGACAGAGAATTTCTTTTGTAATGTGCCAAAAAGTGCCATCTCTTGGTGGGAGGGCAGAAAAAACATTAAGACAAAGACTTCAGACTTAGCTAGCAGAGTACCAAGTCTCACTGGCTGTGACAATACCAGAACCAGATTTGTAGAATAACTGAAAACTGATACATGTCATAGGAGCTTCTAGTTGGTATACTGCAAAACCTTGAATCCTCAGATTTTTCTCAACTTTCTGAGGCTACCCAGTCCTTTATTAAAAGCCTGTATTCTCCTATTTGCTTCATTCATATAGAGATTTTTCTCTCTAAGACCACATACTTCATTTCTCAATATCTTAGTTCCCTTCTTGGCTACTGTGTCCACAAGTAAGTTTAAATCATGGACTAAACAAGTTTAGGGTATTCTGGACCTGATAAGGGACAAAGTCACCAGTATAAGCAGGTGCTTGGAGCAGACATGTGGAGTTGAATTCTGAAATTGTTTCCTCATAAGGAACAGAAACTTGAATGGAGAAGAGTGCAGTGATTGTGAGCACTCTGTTAGAATATTGGATTTAACATCCTGGCAATTACCCCAGAAGATGATGTAGGCATACTATACTAGAATGGCTTCTAAAAAGATGATGAGGCTCCATGAATGAAGTTTGAGTGCCAGAATTACCAGTCATAGAAGAAAAGAAGAGATTCAATGACTCAAATTAGTGAGCATGGTTGGAGTGAGTCCCCCTCACTTGGCTGGAAGTCTCACCAGATGATTATATTTCATGAAGACATTTGGAGTATATATCATTCAACAAGGACACAAGGAATTTGCAGTCATCTGAGTTGCTAAAAGGTCACTGACAATTCTCTATATTCTTCTGGGTCTGATTGAAGAAGACACCATTATAGTTTTAGGCTTTGTGATAGCAACAAAGGTGATAGGGTCCCCCAAAATACAGTGGAGGTGGAAATGTTACATCAGAAGTGAAATGAATATAGTAACATGCAGGTAACATAATAAAGAGGAAATGCTGATTCAGAAAGACTTGTGGAGATGGTTTAAAGAATATAGCATCCTGGGACCAAAATAAGTGGACAAGAAAATGGAGTAATAGTTTTTACCATCAAAAGAAATTATACACATATTATTAAGAGACTGATGAACACTACAACAGCATAATAAGTGTGTGTGAATGGCTCATTTCTTCTCCAATGGATATAGAGCTATTTATTTTGTTGTGTTTTGAATAAATGGAAATGCCCAAATATTTCAATGGCAATTGGTTACAGTGTCCAAGTTCACAGTGATACTCACAGCACCAAAACAAGGATGTACCACCTATCAGACTTTGGAAATGTTGGGACAAGCAATAATGTAGCTGGCCTCTAGTTCACAGTGGGACCAGTGGTGCAGTGCACCCAACTAGTGATTATTTCCCTGGTTCCTAAATGAATAATATAGTGAGATGCATATGATAACTGGTATTACCACTATATTACATCTTGTTTTATGGAGTGAGATATTTCATAATAATAATGATAAGTGAATTCTCCCCAAATTTCTCAACTCAGACTAGTTCCAAAACCAAAGACAATATTTTATCCTGGTAGTATATGAGTGGTGTCTATTTGGGCTACTCTTAAAAGAAAAAAAAAGAAAAGAAAATCAAGGTAGTCCCCCTCACATCTTCATTTGATTCACTAACGGGCACCTTCAGAAAGTAGGTGGTTTCTGAAGAATGGGAGTAGAATATGAAAAACAATCAGATAGTAACCTCTACTGTAGCAGCATGCCAGATGCAGCATCAATGATAGAACGGACTGATGTGGTATGTGGGATATGGCCATTAGTTGTATAATTTTTTCATTTTCCATTTTTATCAGTAAAGAAACTTATAAACAGTCACATACAGAGTGACTTACAAAAGGTTTTCCCCAGAATTGTATTAACTGTCCAGCTTTCTGTAATTCTTTATTCCCCAAAAATCTGTGTCTTCTTAATATCTCATGGATATTACATTGATCCATTATATTAATTGTATCATGAAACAGATGAGGTGGAAAAGTGACTGGTGTGTTGGAGACCTTGGTAAACTTGTGCTGAAGAGAATGCAAGATTAACTCATATGAATTTTCAGAGGTCTGTCACATCAGTATAATTTTTAGGGATCTGATGATCAAAGGTATCCTGGGAAATTACACTCAAATAAAAGACAAGTTATTGTATTTTTCCCATCTGTCATGAAAATGAAATACTTGGTTGACCTCTTTGAGTTCTAGAGGTAGTATATTTCTACCCTCAAGTTACTACTCTGAAAAAAAAAATATACTGCAGAACATTTTTCTAGGTGGCCTTGGACTGACCCAAATCTCTACTCTGCTCATAGTTCTAAACAAAAACTGTAGAATGCACTGGGAATGCAAGATCCTGCCATAAGGAGGACCTGTCCCTTGGCTTGGTGCCTGTAGCTCAAGCAGCTAAGACACCAGCCACGTTCACAGAGCTGATGGGTTCAAATACAGCCTGGGCCTGCCAAACAACAACTACAACCAAAAAATAGCTGGGCATTGTGTTGGGCCCTGTAGTACCAGCTCCGTGGGAGGCTGAGGCAAGAGAATCACTTAAACCCAAGAGTTGGAGGTTGTTGTGAGCTGTGACACCATGACACTCTACCCAGGGCAACAGCTTGAGACTCTGTCTCAACAAAAAAGGAGGACCTGTCTGGATCATCCCAGGCTATGTTCATGCTCCTCCTAGAACAGGTTATCCTGCAGTGGTTTAGCTCAGCATGTCGTGTTTCCTCCCAGGACATAAAAGCCAGGGTAGACTGCTTTTCAGGGTCCTTCAACTTCAGCCCATGTCAAGTATGGACTAATGAAAATCACCTGCTTTGGGCAGGTTTCCTGAGTAGGACAACTGGTTTGCTGTTAATCCTATGCTTTGCCATCATTTACTGCCTATCTGTGAGTAATAAAGTTGCTTCTATTGACTCATTGGATGAATGTTCCATCTTACAAGATGTATAATAGTATATGTGTGATGTATAATAGTATAAATTACAAACAAAGACACAATGGGCTGAAATGGTAAACTGTGCACATTGAACCTGCCTTGCAAACACTAGGAGACATGAAATGCTGCCAGCTTTGAGTGCAGCCCCAAACAAGAAAGGGCTCTGAGTTATCTACAGATTGTGATTATAACAATTGAGCCTATGACTCAGCAGGCCTTTAGTATTGAAGTATCAGTTGATGAAAGAAATGCAATTTTAATCAGTTTGGGCTGCTCTAAAAAATAAGAACATATGCTAGTGGTGGCATACATAAGAAATTTTTATTTTTAATGATTCTGGAGGCTGGGAAGTTCAAGATCAAGGTATCAGCAGATCTGGTATCTGGTGAGTGCCTACTTCCTGGCTTGCAGAGTCATATTCTTGCTGCATTCTCATGTGGCAGAGAGCAGAGAGGGGGAGAAGCAAGCTTTCTTAGTCTCTTTTTATAGTGGCACTAATACCATCATTACAGCTTTACACTCAGGGTCTGATTACCTTTCAAATTCTTCATCTCCAAATGCTATCACATTGGAGATAAAGTTTTTGACATTTGATTTTGTGTGGTCACAAACATTCAGTCTATAGCAAATCCTTTGTAGAAATTGTGACAATGGGAGAATCATAACATAAAATTATGCCATACACCAGAAAATTTTATGCCTTAAAACAAATTCTTAGCAATAAAAGATACTGAACATTTCCAACACATAGAAATGGTAAATTTTGAGATGACAGATATGCTAATTACCATGATCTAATTAAAAACTGTACATTATATATATTGAAACATCACTATATACCCCATGGACATGTATAATCATTATTAAAAAATAATTAAACAATTCTTATGGTTCTTTTGAGCACCTAATTATTGGCACTAAGTGACCATGTGTCTACAACTGTCCACCATGAAATGAGATATGTCAGATCCATCAATCCTAAGGACAAGTGGCCAATCCAAAATCCACATCTAAAAAAACTGGCACATCCTGAATCCAGCACATGGAAAATCAGAGCGCAAACACAAGTTGTGCAAGCATATTCCCATGTTGTCCATTATTATTTTCACCAGCCCCCCTTCTTCAGCTCACAGTTATGGCAATATGTGGGAACTCTTATGACTAGCTGATGAAAGAGGCAAAAGTCCAAACTTATAGATAGGATATCTATGTGCGTGGATATCAGGCAAAATGGATGGAAACCCCTGTCTATTCATACAGTACTAACCTCAAAAGACATTGGCAAGAAGAATGTTTCTTAATGTGCAGAACACCTAGTCACTTACTTTGTGTAAAAAGTGAAAAAGTGAGAAAATATATCAGGAGATAACTTCAAAGGAGTACACAGAAAATGTATTCCTCTATACTTTGTGTAGAAAGAGGCAGGACTCAAATTTACAATTTATATTTACTTATAAACATGAACAGTGCATGTGGGAATAATTAAGGGAAGAATCATACCTTGATGTGGTTGCATTATTTGTACAAATGATTTTATAAACTTGAAACCAATATTTAATTATTAGTTATAAGTAGATTAGAAATTGTTAGGAATAGGATTAAAGACCATGGAATGCAATAATAGGGTATTGATTTGGAAGAGATTTCCTGGCTTTGAGCACAAAGCATGAGACCTTGTTACTTTAATATTCTAAAGCATAACTTGTTCAATAACCACTCTACTGGGCACAGTTGCCACAAAGCCTCAGGCTGCAGGCCTTGGGGCTGTTCTCCACCAGGGTGGGGCTGTGTGCTCTGAGAGACTGTTTTTTGGGAGTTAAGAATGTAGAATCTTCAAACCTCGTTCAAAACAGGAAGATTTGCTCCAAACTAGATAAGGAGATGAAATATCTCTTTTCTTCTATCACCGTGGTTTGTCCAAAGAGTCCTTGTCTGGACACAAGGCTGTATGAGTACTAAAACATCACACCTGTGATGTGTGACTGTGGGTCAGCTAGGAATTTTTCCTTGAGTCAGGATTCTAACTGCATACCTTTTTAAAACTCTGTATTAAAGTCATAAATACCTTCAAACAATAAAAAGCAGCAAGTAAATCCATAAAATTATCATTATTTGTGAAATTAGTCTAGTTAGTAGAAATCCAAGTGCAGCAAGAACCATGATGGCACTTTTTGCTTTGCCTTCATGAGATTTATCATTATAGCATTGATATATGGAATAAATACAGAGCTAGTGTATTACTCAGGTCAGCATACTGGGAGACTCATGAAGAAGGGTGGGCTGCCTCCTGAATCTATGCTGCTATTAAAACTATCTCTTCATCTTTGTTTATTATTTCTCTAATATTTTCATAACAATTTTCATAATAATTTTCAGTCACTCTCATTTGCACTAACAGGGCACTAGGAAGAAGATCTATAGTGTGTCAGGACTGGTTTCTGGCATAGACAGTGGCAAATGGCTTAGTTTCTTAGTTAGGAGACCAGAAATTAAAAAAAAATAATAATATCATTGACAGGATGGTATACATTGGAACACTGTACATGAAAGCAGGTATAAAGCATGAAGTTATTCATTGACCAGTGACTCTATGCCATCACGGAAACACCAAGCAACCAAGAGATAAAATGACTCAACCAGTTGACATCAGCCTGGCTATCACAGTACTTGGAAGAAATGGGCACTCAGCATGAACCCACAAGATGGGTTTCTACTTACCATGATTCATACAGCTTCTGCTGCTTTTACATGTCCAAATAGCCAGCCTTGAAAACTAGTTCTTAGGTCCTATTATATATCTATTTCTTAGTCACATCAAATCTCCACTTGAGGATCAATTTAACATGTGGATTTCTAATATGGGTCTGGAAACCACAAAGTTGAAGCAGAAGGTCACCCACTTACCTTCACTTTCAATAATCCACATAAGAAATCTGTTTCCTGCACCTCCAACTTGGGGTTTGACATGTTTAAAAGTCTATGTTCCCCAACTGGAAATACTCCCAATGAATCCAAGCAAACCTAGGGAGAATCTTGTTGAATTATGTGCTAAGACTGATGATACTTAATCACATTGAGATACTTGTGTCAAGTGATCATCAGGCAAGGAAAGATAATATAGTTGCCATCTTGAAAAACAGCATGATCATGATTATTGGGAGGAGTTAGAGAAGACATTACACATGGGTACAAAAAACATGCATTTTGTGTATGGGTGATGCATATGGGTACCTGTTATTGTACTCTTGCTTTATTTTGACACTAAATAAACAAGTGTAGCAATTCTGGTCTAAATATGGTATGGTGACCATGGGCTCAGATCCTAGAGTTAAGCATCTATGTCACAATACATAGTAAGCCAAAATTGATAGTTGAGGAGGAGTGGGAACTTCAGTGAGTAATGGAGTAGAGAGGCAATGAAGGTCAGTTGTGTTCAGATACCGAATTAGTCACTATTTTTTTTTTCAATTCATGAAGCCTCCTCTCCTTTATACGATTCTTCTAACCAGAGGGTTTACTGGCAACCCAGAGAAGCTTCAGTGCATAATGTGGATTCAAGAGCTTAAAAAATGGTGGAATTTATGTGATACCTCTCTAACTTTAGCCGTCTTTCCCTCCAGGCTCTGCCTCAACTGCAGAGATGCCCTGCCCAAAGTCACTCTTGCTTCTTGGGGAAGCTCATATCTACTAACTTATTTACGTACGAATCTAAATACCAGTCCACTCAAGCTAACCTTAAGGTCAACTTTGAAGGGACATTCTACATTCAGAGCTCATAATGGGTTTGTTTAAGTCTGTGGATCATAATGGATTTGCTCATATTATAGACATTAAACTCAACTTTAGAATCTGCATCCCAGGGATTCTTTCCTGCAACAGGAGCATTTCTTGACTCAACCATTTTACATTTTCTTCTTAATTTTGCTGGACATTTCCATATTAAATTAGACTAAGATGAGACAGAACAATTTGAAGTGGTGATGTTCTCAACCATTAACTCTTCCCTCATCATTTGACATCTTCAGTTATGAACATTGTATACATTCTATAGGCTTCATTATTTTCAAAATTATTCAAGTTTTACAGTTCTAGTAACATTGGTGAAACTTCTATAACTTATTTTTTGATATACAGATACATGTCTGCGATTGGGCATATAAAAAGAAGAGTCAGAATAGGAAACCATAAATTGAAAAACATATACTTAGAATAAGAATGCCATACATATTATTATCTATATTTTTATATTTTATTCCATGGCTTAAATGATCATGGTAATACAACTTTTAATTTACAGTAACACATTTCAAACTGGCTCAGATATAGCTGTTTGCATGGAAATGACTCCCAGAATTAGTACTTTTCTAACAAGCCTGAGATTTATGTAATTCTAAATAAATGAAATAATTTATAATCATTAACAAAAACTATTGTAATAGAAATTTCATGAAGTTTTAGATATAGTTTCAGTAAGCCTGTAATCATTCTAACTAATATCTATTAGATGTTTTTGTCCACCCATGTAAGAGTGTGTGTTTGTGAGAGAGAGTGTGTGTATCATAGAGGTAATGTTTCAGATTTTTTTCCGGACCAAAAAAAGTCAAAGAAATTAAATTTTTGTATTTAATTTAAGTCAAAGAAATTAAATTTTTGTATTTAATTTGAATGTGTTTTATAAATGCAGATATGTATTTAATTTGAATATTTTTTATAAATAAAATAATCACCTACACACAACTAGGTCCATATGTTGTTAATACTTTATTAATATTTTCCTACAATTTATTTATAAGAAGTCTTCAGTTTGCACAATCACATGACAACTACAATCTGATGTCAACTTCCGCTGAGTCCTGGAAATTGTTGAGTCCTCTGATATGGGTGTGCTTCCTTTCACATGGGAAAATAAGCATTATCTATGCATGTAAATTTAAACACAACAGAAAGTAAATTGCACACATCATGACTCTTCACCCCTAAATACTTTGGTTCACATCTTATAAGAAATAACTGTATCATCTGAAATTAGCACAACACAATTATAACTCCAAAAATATTACCCCTAAAATAGAAAAATAATTTTATGTAATATTGACTCTGTATTTTAATTTCACCAGTAATGATCCTTCTCCTTAGTTGAGGATTAAGTCAAAGTTTTCATAGTGTATTTGGCTGTAATTCTAATTTTTTTATTTTTAAATATACATTTTATTTATTTATGTTTTTCATGAAGTTTCTTTGAAGCATTCAGATCAATAATCTTTGATGACCTGACCTCCTGAGTTTTTTCTCTCAATTGAGTTGTGCCCTTTAAAATAATTTTAGTATTAAAAGCACATGCACATGCAAACTTTTCTGATTTCTATTATCATTAATAAAAGAAGCATTGCATTCAAGTCAGTTCATTCACTGAAGCCATTCATTGTTCTCCCTCCCACTTGCTTTGACACATGCGGCACATTTTCTGACAGCAGCGTTCTATTTCTGTGCACTGCATATAAAAATCTCTATATTGAACAGGAACTGAAATTAATTTTTCTGCTGCTCCTTTATCTAATGGGAAGTCAAGTATTATTGAGATTTTTTTTTGTTCCAAAGGGTAGAGATCATCACAGACATTTTTTTTCTTCCGTTATAAACTTTGCTGTCTTTCTTTTCATTGTGTTATCTTAAAGAAGACAGAAAAATAGGACAGTATTAGCAACTCAGTTAGGCACTAAATAATATCCGAGGGTCTTTTTTTCTTAAACATCTCTAAAATGTTCTAATATGTCCTGATATTTGAGATGTAACTTTATACATACCTGGATATAAGAGATAAGTGGAGGGACTATTAGTTTTATAATCTCTCTCATCTTCCTGAACTGCAGTGCAGATCTCACTAGTCACACATGTGATTTCCAGGAGGTATTTGGGGACTGTATGTGCCATATATAAATGTAAAGAATAAGCAACATGTAGTTTCTTTTTTTCCTCCTCACACTGATAAGTGTCAAATACACAGAGAAGTGCAATTAACATGCAGATAACTTTTTACATACATTTGTTCCCATGGACAGATATTTTATTTTATATGGAATGTCCAGCATTTATTTTCCCTGGTGCTAAATTATTACAGTTTGATAAATATCACTGATATAAATTTCACATTCCTTGATTTGTAGAATTCAACTTGGAAAATTTTTAAGACACAAACTCAAGTACGTTGTAACCATTTGGAGTTTTATAGCACTTATTCATAATGATTTCTATAAATCGGTTTATATACTATTACAATTTCTGTATTTGTATTTTGGTTCCAGCTTTTTTTTGGTTTGTTTGTTTTGCATGTGGAGATTATAAAGTCTAAATTGAGTATGTATACAATTTAGACTACATATACAATGTGTAAAATGTATTACCACATGTATGTATACTCTCCATGGTAAAACGAACAAATTTCATTTTTCTATATATCTGTCTTCCTATTAAATTCTCCTGTTCAATCACATAATAGCTGTTATAGCAAAGAAGTGATAGCACAAGGCAAGCTCAGTAAAAACATAAATATAAGTGGACATAAATGGACCTCAAAAAATTACACCTCAATGTTTTGAAGGAGTAAAGGTTTTCGCTATTTTGTTGTGTTGCTTTTCTGAACAGAAAGTTGATAATATATGTATCATATTTTTTGTCCCTTTGTTTTGATATTATTCACCACTTAAAGAAGACACTTTACAATTATGATAGTATTTCCTTGTCAATTGTTAAAGAAAAGTACACACTTACAAAGACATTTTAGATCTTCTGTGAACGTGACACTATATCAAGAAGCAGAGTAAAGGAAAATTGCTATAATATAATTTTCAGTGGGCTCAGCAGCTCTCTACAGCATAAAAAAGTATTTTGAAAACCTAGCTTATATATAAGCAATGAAAGAGGAAAATGTGTATTTTATAATGACAAGAAAGTGTTTGGGGTTGGGAATAATTAATTGCCTTTACAAAACAGCGGGAGTTCACTTAGATAAATAACCAGCATTTACATGCACTTGTAAAAAAAGAAAAAACTAGATAAACTCACCAGCAACTGTTAATCGGAGAACAAAGGCTGTAATAATAGCTGTAAACAATCTTTATTTTCAGACGTGTTATCATGAAAATGTTTACTTCTCTGCAAACAGATGTAAGACTTTTGGTTAACTATTAACTCTTACAGAACAGGTACAGAAAGCACTTGGCAATAACAATGGGCTCTACTAGACCTTCAAATATGAAATATTGAAAAATTGAAAATGTTATTTCTCAGAGCACATTACTACAATGTACATAACATGCTATAAATATCTAAATTTGAACAAATCTCCAAACAAAAGGATTTCTGTGTTTCTGTGTTAAATATGCAAATAGATCAGTAATATATTAAGAGTGGGCTTTACTATCTCTCAAACAAAATATTTCCATGTAATTTAAAAATATTTATATAATATGCTAGGATTTAGGCAGAACACTAGCCTAGAATAACTTCTAGAATAAGTACAGAAAAAGTATTCTTATTCCAGTTTGTTCCAATTTAGAAATGTATGTAGACATTCAGGAATGACTCAGATCAGCTCACGTTTATCTACCAGCCGTGCAATCAAGAGAAAATATTTGAATTTAACCCAGTTTCAGTTTTTCAAGTTAATGTTCATCATCTGCTACTTCACATTCCAGATAATAACCCAACAATATATCACTCTGTAGTGATGTCTTAAGCAATTAAGAATGCACTTTTTAACTCTTTTGCTTTACTCATGTAAAGATATAATACTCTTACATTCTAATTCATAAGATGAATTGCATGACAATGGTTTATATGACTAGCCTCTACATACTAAGCAGGAAAGGCCAGGGTAGAGAATGAGTAAGGTGAAAATATTTGTTTGACTTTTTCCTGTTTAGATTTCAACGTAACAATTCCAAAATTATTAACTGTGAATAAGAGGATTAACAGTAGAGTCTTTATGCAAATATATTGGAAAAAATTCAAAAACATTCCATTTTTAAAAGGTAATAACATGATGTATCTTTCTTGCAATGTGAGTTAGGTAAAATGAAACGTTTTTGCCCTATTATTTTAACATATAAGTCACATTATGAGCAATAGGCTTCTGTTGTACTAGGCATCTGCTGTCGTAGTGTGGAACCCCTCTCAGAACACACTTGTGTATCTTACCTAATACTCAGTGAAAATTATGATAATATGCATAATATACTTCTAATCTATGTAGCCTATAAATCATACCAATTACTAATAAAAGCATCAAACTGAATACATAATCCTGAGTAAATGTATGTGAGTTAAAATCAAGCTAAAGGTGAATTACAAACCTTGTTTTGCAAGGTGTATTTTAAATAATAGGTAAGGGCATCTAGCTGTCTGCCTGCTGGCTGAAAGTTTTCATGATTGTCTTGATTTACATTATCAGTCCCCTTTGCTCATTATTCCCTCTTGGCTAATTGCCACTTTTCCTTCATTTGTACTAATTAGGCTGCATTTTGTTTGGCACATTAGCTTGAATTGTGTCACCAAGGTAAAACAACTTTAATAAAGCCTTGCTATGAAACATTGCTATGAAGACCATTATCCATTACAAATATACCATCAAAACCGAATTTAAATAAGGGATATTAAACTATGGTTATAGACACACATTTTATTTTATTTTTGTAAGTTAACCTCATTTCTGTGTAGTTTGTGATGGTGTAGGCAAGGTTCATTTCTTAGACATGTAAGTTTTTGTGCTCTTAAAAGTCTCATCAAAATTTTTCTTACTCTATTATATTTTTGATTAGGTATTGTTGGTCCCACAGTCATCACAAATTATAATAGAGTTGGATAAGACTGCTGCCATTTGGTGGCCAGATTGCTTCTAAAATTGATAGGAGCTTGCCATTCAATAAGTTGACTTTTTCTATAATTTTGCAAGCTGATCATGCTGATGAATTTGTGACCATATGCAGAGGCTCTATTCGATGAGTAAACAGGAAATTTTGCCTCAGGCAAAGACGTTGAAACTTTCTAAGCATGTCTTTTCTGTCTAGAGTAGTTTGTTTTAATAATTCCAGAGGGTAAGGGAAGATTCCAATTCCATTCTGTGTTGCTATGAAGATGCTATCCATGTCCTGAGAGACAACTGGTAAACTATTGTTGGGAAGTGGCCATTTAGTAAGACCAGATGGTGACAACAGGCACAAGAATATATGGATAACTTCCAGGTCTCAGAGAAATAGAATAACAAGCTTAGCTTGAAAAGAACTTCAGAGAACAATTATCTTACAAGGGAAATTAAAGCATACACAAAGGATCCATGAACAATGAAAGGACAATGGTAGAGCATGGCCTGGGACAGGTGTATTGCCTTAACGGTAAGGCTCTCAGAATTAAGGAGCTGCTACAAGAAAAGCCCAGTGATAAATTTCAGAAACATGGAAAGTTATTTTGTGGATAAAATGATATTTATCAATTAGGGAAATCCTGGAAACAATACTATGGACTGCTTAGTAACCTCATAAAGTAGTGCTTTATGAGATAAAAATAGATTGATCCATAACACATGTTTCTAAATGCATAACAAGCAAATAATTCTTCAAAGATTTTATAAAAAGGAAAAAAATCCAATATAGCATGTTTAACTGTGGCTCACACCTGGAATCCTAGCATTCTGGAAGGCTGAGGCCAAGGTGGGTGGATTCCTTGAGCTTGGGAGTTCCAGACTAGCCTGAGCAAGAACAAGAACCTTGTAGTCCAGGTACTCAGGAGACTGAGACAGGAGGAAAGCTTGCTGTGAGCTATGACGCCATGCCTCTACCCAGGGTGACAGAGTGAGAATCTGCCCCCCCCCGCAAAAAAAAGTAGTATTACAAACAAAATTTAGATAACTAATCTTGTTTCTACCAATTTGTAAGTCATTTTAGGTGACATGATGAAATATAATAATTGCAAGCTTAAATGACAACATAACATAGCAGGTGACTAATATATGTTTGTTTGATTTTATTATAAAACACACAAATTCAACATCCAAATGTGAATGAAACATGTCACAAATGTGTGCCTTTCACAGAGGATGAAAACAGCATAATAAAACATCTTTAATCATCAGAGAAATGAAAAAGAAAACCACTTTGAGATATCCTCTAACCCCAGTGAGATTAGTCCACATCACAAAATCCCAAAACTACAGATGTTGGTGTGGATGTGGAAAGAATGGAACACTCTACACTGCTGGTGGGAATACAAGCTAATATGACCTTTTTGGAAAGAAGTTTGGAGAATACACAAGGAACTAAAAATAGACCTACTATTCAATCCTGAAATTACTCTACTAGGTATATACCAAGATGATCAAAAATCATTTTACAACAAAGACATTTGCACCAGAATGTTTACTACAGCCCAATTCATAATTGCCAAGACATGAAAACAGCCCAAGAGCCCATCAACCCATGAATGAATTAACAAATTGTGATATACTATGCAGCCATAAAAAGATGGGAGACTTCACATCTTTTATGTTTACCTGGATGGAGCTGGAATATATTCTTCCTAGTGCAGTATCTCAAGTATGGGGAAAAAAGTATCTAATGTACTCGATACTACTATGAAATCAATATATAATCACCTACACATTCATATGAATGGTAAAACATAACTATAGTCCAGAAAGTAGATCATATTTTATGTTTATCTTTCTTTTTCTTTTTTTTTTTTTTTTTCTGTTGTGATCTGCTTTATTCTCTAAAGGTAGGGAAGGCATAGACAGAGGCCCGGAACCCGGGCTGCCCTATCGTATTTCCCTCTAACTCCAGATAACACCAAATAAACCCTTAATCACACAAGAAATCACTCAACTTTTACTGCCGCGCCTGCTTCTTGACCTGCCACTAGCCCACTTCATTTCCCATGGTCTAGCCTCT
>CAUYTI010131188.1:0-32043 GCA_963575145.1 Galago senegalensis
TGGAAATACATAATTTTTATAAATTATCCTTAGTTTGCTTATAAACAGAGTACATTTACACTCAATCTATTAATTTTAGGTTCAATAATTCAAACACTTTTTAATTGCTATCATATCATAATAAAATTTTCACTATCTTAATGTGCCTTTACTTTATTCTCTAAGTGTTTTTCTTATTTCTCCCCAAACTTCTATTATAAAATATCCAGATGTAGACCACATATTAAAATGCTAGGATATTACATGTCCCACCAATTGCTGTGATAACCCTGAACAAACATAATTGACGAATTGACAAAAAGAGCTCAGATAGAAACCAAAAGTTCTGAACTCAACTTGCCATCTCCAGCATTTGTTAGTTGCGTAGTTCAGGGATAGGCACATTCTTCTCTGGGTATTTATTTGTATTTTGACAGAGTCTCACTCTGTTGCCCTGGGTAGAGTGCCATGTCATCATCATACCTCACAGCAACTTCTCTGGCTTGAGCAATCCTCTTGCCTCAGTCTCCTGAGTAGCAGGGGCTACAGACACCCACCACAACACCCAGCTAGTTTTTCTACACCTAGCTAGTTTTTCTACTTTTAGTAGAGATGGGGTCTTGCTCTTGCTCAGGCTGGTCTGGAACTCCTGAGCTCAAGCAATCCATCCACCTTGGCCTCCCAGAGTGCTAAGATTACGGGCATGAGCCGCCACACCTGGTCTTCTCTGGGGCTATTCTAGATAACTTCAAAAGGACCATTCAGCTCTAACATGTTATTTGCAAGATGGTTTTTACACACACACACAAGTGTAGCCAAGAACACACTCTTATATATACAGAACTCAGATATATTTCTCCTTCCCTTGTAGTTCATCCTACTTGATTGTTTATCAGTTTTTTCCCCCTTTCACTAGGAAATCCATTTACTCTGTTATTCATCAAAATCTGTCAAGTAACTACCAAGCACCCCAAACATGTTTGAAAATAATGGAGAGCAAAACATGCCTCCTGCTTTCCTTGAACAAGGCTGCCTGCTTTGTTTCTTGAATCAGTAATCCTCACATTTGCAAATGGCTTCTTGCTGGTGATTCTCAGCTGTCTTCCTCACAGCAAATCTCAGGAACTGCTGACCTCTGAGCAACCTCTCTTCTTAGAGTGGGATGCACGTAGTCCAGTGCTGAAACAGAGCCTTGACATCCCTGGCCAGGCCCCAGAAAGTTAAAGACATATGGTTTGTAACCACTCTGGCTCTTTCCTGCTGTCCAGGATGCTCTATTCATCACCTCCAGGTCTTGCTGATTTTCCAAGTCATGTTGGCTTATTGCAGCATGACGGGGTGATCATATAGCAAAAATTGCCTCTGTCACAAGAATTATAATTCCAGTAATCCACCTTTCAATACTCACACCCAAAGTCCTTTTTCTGGAGGCATGTCAGTGATTCCTGACTAGATCAGGAGAAATCTTCTCTCATCAGCACATTTGGATTTCTGATAGAGTTTATTCTTCTGGTTAGTGCGATAATTTCTATATTAGGAGATACCCCAATAATTGGTTTCTATATCAGGTGGAGGGACAAGAAGGAGCTTATCACTTTAAGAAAACTGAAAATAATTCAATAAGGCTTAACATCTGGAATCAACTTGAGCTGAAGTTTACCATTTTAGACTTCAAGCATTTAGGGCATTGTTCAGCAAATTCCTAAATAAAACCCAACCAATGCTTTTCCTCATGGGAGTCAGTTGTATGAAATAAGTTTCAGATTTTAGTTATTTTACAATACAGAAGCAGTAATGTTCCAATATAACAGTAAAAGTTACATTATTATTTTACAAATTTCAGCATATATGTATGTGTACCTATGTGTACATCCACATAGTGTAGTATTTACCACTCTGTTATAAATCTCTGTAACAGTGCTTATCGATGTATTTTGAAATTGTTGTTTACTTTTTGGCTTCCCCCGGATTCTAGACTCTTTAAGGATAGGCAGGGTTTGGTTTGTAGTTGCCCAACATTTTATTCCTAGTAAAACTAATTTGGTAAAATTATTTGGCAGTGTCAACTAAAGTGGAATATACATATACTCTAACCCCCCAATTTTACTAAGTGTATGCCCAACAGAATTGCATAGGACAAAGAGGAATTCTGTATCATTTTCCATACAAAAATGTTCCCAGCTAAATGATGTTCAGTTAACACCTTTTACTGTGATCTAAGAAACTGATAGATTTTATTCATGACAATATGTTAATAAAAATTTAAATGCATAACTTTTGAATATTATCTCCAAATCTGATGACATATCACCAAATTGATTTTTAACTTTATGTAATTAGAAACCATAGACAAATTTATTTTGTTTTCTCAATTCTTTTAATACAGAAAATTAGATGAATTTGAAAGATGTTTATTTTGAATGTTCAGTTTTAACTTAAGTGAAGATATCTGAAATCACTTCAAAACATAAAAATTATTGTCCTTTCATCCTTCACTTAAACAGAAAAGTTATTTGTTAGCTTTTTCTTTTTATATTTTAATGTTTGATAGGGTCTTTTATTTAGAATAGCCCTTTAATACAGCCACTATCTGTTTTTATAGGAGCCTGAAGATTGTTAGCTTTCTCAAAGACTAGAAAATCAGAGTAAACACTTGGATACTTTCTTCTGTGCACTGGCTATCACTGTGTAAAACTTCTGACAACATTCAAAGAAAAAATTAATAAAATAAAGCATCAAAAACTCATACTTCCAGTAACAACCCTATAATTTCCTACAAGTACATTTACTGATAAGTATAGTTTATTTTCTATCCAGTTATGTACATATGGATCACTAAGAAAGTTTTGAGACAAACTGTGTCATGGTCCACTTTTTCACTCCAGGAAACACAGTCAACAGTGTCCTTCCTGATTCACTCGTGCTGCTTTCAAATTGCACATCTTATCAGTGTTGCTGGGACGTCTTCATTTGTTTCCATTTGCACAGAGTTTAAATTTGTTGATTTTCCTGTTTCTCAAAACTTCCATAATGACCCATGACAAAGGGCTGGATCAAGGAAAGGCATAGTCCGACCTTCACACCATAACAGAGTTACCCATCGGGTCTCTAGATGACATGCAGAATGAGTTTCAAAACAATGTTTCCAATGCAAGGCAGCTTAGCACAGCAAATATTAAGTAAACGCATTTACTTGAGTTACAAAAAACAGATTTAAACATCTTCTATGTGTGAGGACATTGTTGGCTCTATCGTTTATCAATCCTGTTTTTTCTTAGTTTTCATTTAGCGTAGTCCCTGGCACATAAGAAACAATAATGTTACTGGTTGTTCTTGTTCCTATTCAGACAAGTTATGTTATTCTTTTATTTAATTCCTAAATAAAAACTGTTTATTGAATATAGCATATATAGTAGCAGTTAGCACATCATGAGTAAAAAGTTTTGATAAACTTTCAAGAATAAAAGATGAAAAGGAAAAAGAGGAGAAACCTATAACTTTACCCACATCAAAAAGTAAAACAAAACAGTAGCTCCCTTATTGTACATATAGCCCTAAAGGTAATCACTATCCTGATATTTTATCTCCTTGGGCAAGCTGTTTTGTTTTGGGGCTTGAGATAAATGGAATTGTGCGATATGCTCTCCTTTGTGTCTGGTTTATATTGCTCAACGTTCTAAGATTAATTCATGTTGTCATGTGTATCAATGATTCATTTGTTTTAATTTAGTTAATAGCATTCAGACACATCATCAAGAAACAAATGCGTATAGCAAATAAATACATAAAAAAAAGGCCAAAAATCACTGGTCATTAGACAAACACAAATTAAAAGCACACTATATTGCCACTGCACACCTATTAGAATTTTAAAATTATAAAGATCAACCATACCAAGTGTGGATGAGAAATTAGGATGTGCAACAACCAGATTTTTCATCCACTGGTGGAATTCACAATACTAAAACTACTCTGGAAGACATTCTGACACTTTTTTTAAAAGGTTAAGTACAGTACACTTACCATATGATCCAGCCATATGATCCTCGTGTCACGAAAGTATATGCCCTTTAAACATTTTGCACAAGCTTGGTCATAGCAGATTTTTTTTAATAACTCCAAATTGGAAATAATTCAAATGTCCATCAGCAAATGAATAGATTAATAGATTGTGGTGCACTTCTACAGTGGAATACTATCAAGCAATAAAAAGGAATGCACTATTGCTCCATACAATAGCATAGAATTTTGACAAAATTATACTGCATGAAAGAAACCAGACTTTAAAAAGCATACCATACAATTTATATTAAGTTAAATTTTAAAAAATTCAATATATAGTGAGAGAAAGTGTATCATTGGTTGCCTGGGAGAGCAGGAGTAGTTAGCTACAGGAGGGAGCATGAAAAGGCATGAGGACACTTTGGAGGATAATGGACATGTTTAGAATTTTGCGGTGGTGATAACATCACAAATGTATAAATATAACAAAGATTAATATTTTCAAGTGAATACTTTAAGTATGTGCAGATTTTATGTTTATGTCTGAATGTTTGTGTTCCCCCAAGTTTCTATTTTGAAACTTAATCCTCAGTGCAGTAGTATTAAAGAGGAAGAAATTTTGGCATGTCATTAGGTCATAAGAGCAGAGCTGTCATGGATAAGATTAGTACCATTATTAAAAAAGCTTGAGAAAGATTCTTTGCTCCTTCCTCCATGTAGCAGAATTACAAGGAACCTTCTGTGAAAAACCACACACACTTCTGTTAGCATCTTCTCCTTGGGTTTCTCAGCCTCCGGAAGTATGGAAATAATTTACGTTGTTCATGCTCTATGGTATCTTGCTATGGAAACCCAAATGCACTAAGACATATGCCAATTATTCTTTAATACATTTGTTAAAGTATTTTTTCAATCATTTAATAAGTAATTAGCTGACCATCAACAACTACAGTAATCAAAAAATAAATGAAATGACATCTTCATCTCTAATTTTCCAAAATTTTCTTTAGTTTTCCATGTATTTGGAAATAAATGACACATTTTATTAGCTTAGCATGGAATTAGCATGGGTCTGAACAGTCCAAATGATAAGTAAACATAAATATATTCATTTCTTCTATAAATATTTATTTTTGCACTTAATATTACTATCACTTAGAAGGTTCAAATGTAGATATGAGAAAATTCACCTTCTCAAGGTGAATTCTAGTGAGGAACCAAGAAAACTGTATTTCTTGTATTACATTGTTGTGGGCTGAACTCCTCATGGACCTCCCAACTCAGGGTAAAGTGCCCAGTCAGGGGAAGGCCTATGTGACTATCCCTATGTGCGGATTCAGCAGTGCAGGCAGGCTAAGCCCTTTAGATTCTTGATCAGCAGTTTAAATTAGGGAAGTTAAGATAGCTCAAAGGGAGGAAACTTTTCTCTCCCTTCTCTTCTCCCCACATTATCTGGCCATTTCAGATGTTCCATTATCCTATGTTTCCACTTACCTAACTGCTGCCTTTTGCCCACCTTCCTGGGGACCTTGATCCCCCTTTCTTCTGTACATTCTTGTCCCTTTACTCTGTTGCTGTACTTAATAAAAGACCCCTAAGACGCAGGATCAGTGCTGTACTGTCTTGAGCTGCCAGCAGGCATGAAAGACTATGTATGCCTCCTCAGGCTCTTGAGGCTTTTATGCACCAAGGTTGTGCTAAAGTCTCATGTTTTGTCCAGGGCCATTTCTCTTGTTGACCACCATCCCAGGTTGGATTCCATGAGAACCCCAATACGTTATGATTGAAATGTGCTGTTACATGTGTACATTTTTGGGAAGAGTTTCAGCCCATGGGTAAGCAATCACCAGTTGATTTTTAAAGCAATTGAGAAAAGGAGAGAAATTTTTTTGGGCCAGGAGAATGTAGTTAGAGGAGAGAACTTGGAGGGGGTATGAGAAAACAGTTTGGTTAGAAATGACTACGGTGCTTGGAGATGATACTGAGAGATTTGACAGAGATCAGCATACATGCTGGAAGTTGGGATTTGGAAGTTTAGAACCAGAAAGCCAAGTAGGTAGAAAACATGGTCTCAGAAAGATGTGAAAAAGCAATTTATAACAAACGCTAAAATAATTAATTGAGCAGTCATTACAGACGGAGATGGCTCCAGTGTCCTGGGTTCTGTCCTAAGCAAGCTGCACCCAACTCAGAGTAAATGGTCATATCCCAGGAAACAAAACTTAAGCTTAACCAGTCCGAAACCAGTGACTAGCCTTTAGCTAGGAACTTTAAGGCTACTATTCCCTTTCAATTAATCCAATGTTTCCTTTACCTTGCTTCCTGGAACTCCTTATAAGAGTTTTTCTCTCACAGCCTGTTTGGTGGGACTCACTGCCCCATTCATGAATTACTGTCTTCTCTAACAAACTCAAAAATTTTAACGTACCTCAGTGTATCTTAAAACAGTTTAAAGGCAAACTTTTGTTATAGACATAGGAAACAGAGGACATGCAAAGGGACTGAGGAAGATCAGTCAAAGAATTGAAGAACAAATGGGAGAAAAATATGGAGAGAAGAAATTCCCATCATGGTAGGGAAACAGTGAAATTCACGAATCCCATTATTTCAAGGTTGCTGCTAAAGGAAAAATGACCTTCAAAGATCATTTTCTAATCAAAAGAGGATGCCAAGCTACATATTTGACTTTTAAAAAAATGAAGTTATTTCCAGGAAGCCCAAAAATTAGCACTTAAACCTAAATTAAATAGCCATGCAATGTAAAAATTTAATTATTCCAGGTGTTCATTGGATAGTTTTCATACTTTTACATGTTTTCTTTTTCATCTCATGATTGAAATGTTAGCAGCTATTTGTTGATATTGAAGTGTTTTACACCTGTAACATTAGAAACATGTTCCAACTAATTTGGTTTTTGTGCCTGAACATTTCCAAGGGCTAATGAATGATTGCAATGAACTCGGCTTAAAAAAATCCTACTGAATTTTATGGGTTCCTTACCAGGTAGAAAAGCCAGATGACGCTTATAAAATAAAAGAGTTAGTGGGGAATGGAAAACTCAAATGCCAAGAAAATTTGAAAGAGCCTCAAAAGCAAGTTCTAAGAAAGCTGTTCAATGAAGGAGGTTATATTTAAACCAGAGCTAATAATTTTCGTATTATAGAATTCTGAGCTGACAAAAGAGATATATAGCATAGATTAAATAAAATAAAGTACTTTGAATCTTTACTGTCAAAGTACAAAATATGTATTATTTCCCCTCTACAAACAAAGGAAACTTTAAAGGTGCCTCAATGTTACTTATATTCTGAATGGGATTTATTACATTTTCCCCCAATATTCAATGTAATTTACCTTTATAAATATTGGGGAAAACGGGGAAAATATTCTCAAAAATTGTTCATGTCAAATTCCATTGCTAAGTGTTTTTCCTATAGAGAAACAAGAAACTTTGGTGGAGATTTATACATGCATATGTGTCTGTTGTAGACTACTATATACATATGTATATATAGCTGATTAATATCATTTATTTTACTATACTACAGGTCACTATATAATGTTTGTATGTTATTATTTGTATATGCTATGGCTTTCACCAGATGTTAAAAAGAAAGGCTAGAATGAGCACCCGTACTTTTCATTTCAGAAAATATTTGTTTGGTTTCCCAAAAAATGTAATGTCAGGATTTTAATGGAAAAAAGAAAATTCAAGGAAATATTTTTTCTATTCACAAAATGAAACAGTCTTATGAAAATGAAGTGTTTTCCATTTTGAGCTTAAAAATCTTATAACAAATCATATTTGGTTGCGATTAGAATAAACAATTGTATGTAATATATATTAAACTCTTTGCCCAAATATGGCTTTAAAATCAAGGTTAAATTCTTCACAAAACAATAAAAAGAGAATGTGCGGTTCTGCCAAGCAGGTTTGCTGTTTGGCTTTTGCAGATCTCAGCGCCTTGTGAATACCTGTCTTTGTCTCCAAATGGAGCCATGCCAGGAAGGGGTGAGCTTTTGTTTATGACTGTGGTTCTGATTGTTTCATGAAACACAGAACATCAGTATGCCTATGAGGGAGTTTCACATTACTTGAAATTATTATAAAACATTTCTATATGAAAATAACATTTCAAACTATTGCCTTCAGGAAATTCTCTCCCCTTTTTCATTCCTTCCAAGATGGAGGGAGATGCTACCTTTTCCATTTACCTTAGTCACTCCAATATTGTTTGATATTCACTGTGATTGATTCTTCAAGAATATAAATTTTATCCATCCACTCAACATCAAATGAACAGCCTCAAGTTTAAACCTGATTTTGTCTGATTTATATTATTGCGTTGAATATGAAGGCAATGAAATGGAACTAAAGAGTCCAAGCAGATCTGTATTCACCACCAGGAAATACTAATACATATGTAATTGTTTCTATATGAACTTTAGGAAGGTTGACTGATACAATACACTGTGATATTCACTCACGCAGTGTGGACTTACAATGAATGATGCTTGTAACTTTTAATTGCCTTTGATATAAGTTATTTCCATGGCAATTACAATATTACTCCAAGAAGCGGAAACTTATTCTACAATGCAATCCTGGCATTACATGTTTCAGCTTTCTGTCTGTAGCACCCTCTCATTATCTTTATCTTTTCATATTCATGGTCATCACTTTTTATTCCATAAGACTCTAGAACAGTGGTTCTCAACCTTCCTAATGCCACGACCCTTTAATACAGTTCCTCATGTCATGGTGATCCCCAACCATAAAATTATTTTCATTGCTACTTCATAACTGTAATTTTGCTACTGTTATGAATCGTAATGTAAATATCTGATATGCAGGATGGTCTTAGGCAACTCCTGTGAAAGGGTCGAATGACCCCCAAAGGGGTGGCAACCCACAGATTGAGAACCACTGTTCTAGAACCTAAAATACTTTCTTCCTTTCAAATCTTGTAATTCCTCTTTTTCTAGTGATTTCAACATTCCTGTGGATTATGGATTATCCTTTATGACCTCTGGATGAATTACTTCCGCCTAATCATTCAGTCACCTACTATTTGTGCATACCCCAAGACAGTTTCATCCCTGGGGACAACCAAGATTTTTGTTTGTTTGTTTTTGCCATTCTCTTCCTAGACCCACTGCTTCCAAAAAAATACTAACTTCATTAGCTTTTACACCAAAATATAGACAGAACTCTGCTCAGGCTCTACTCTTCCTCTCCAATGAAGAGTGTAGACTCTTCTCCACAAAAAGTTGCCCTGCTTTGTGTTGCATGTCTCCCCTATGATGAACCTTTTTGGACAACATGTGCCTCTTACTCTGGTTGACTTGCTCTTTCTGTGGCCTAGGTTCTCTACCTGAGTATATGGTGCAGAGCCAAATGGAATTTGGTCTATGAGTTGACTCATTTTCAGATAACTGGGAAGAGCATAATAAACAATACTTTGTCTTCCCAATTTTATTATGGTCATGTTAATTTTTTCTAGTTCCATTGGTGATAGGTACAGCTTTAGTAAAATGGGATATCACTAATATTACACATTGTGTAAGTTGTCTGTTAATAGACTCCTCAGAAGAGTGAGGATTTACAAAACCCCATCCAGTATAATACATTTCAAATTACTTTTATGCTCGTGATTGTTTTGTGTTCTCTTTATATATGTCTAGCAAACCATTCTCTCTTCCTACAATTCACTCTTCATTGCAAATCTCAATTCATGAGATTTCTAGTCTCAGCTTAGTCATTATTTCTTTTAGTATGATTTTTCTATTAATATATTTTCTATCTTTGTTTGATATATTTCAGTTTATTTCCCAAGTGTCATGAGTTTCTACTGTCATGACATTTTTCTTTTTTCTTATTTTTTATTTTTGGGAAGAATCTTACTCTGTTGCCCTTAGCTAAGAATGTTGTGGTATCATAGCACATAGCAACTCAAAGTCCTGGGTCCAAGAGATCCTCCTGCCTCAGCCTTCTCCCTGGTAGTTGATACTACCGTTGTCCACCACTTTGCCTGGCTAATTTTTCTACTTGTAGTAGAAACAGGGTCTTGCTCATGTTCAGGCTGGTCTTGAACTCCTGAGTTCAAGGGATCCTGCCACCTCAGCCTCCCAGAATGCTAGGGTAACAGATGTGAGACACCATGCCTGTCCTCATTTTTACACTGTATTTTAAATGACAGTTATTTTTTCCAGTGGTCTCAGAATTTGAAATCTGATGGAAAAACAGTGATATTTTATTCCTCCATTTATGTCCAAGTTCTTTGCTCAGTTTGGTTCAATAAATGTTTTTGAACCAGTTATTGCATGCAGTAATACATAGTATATAAAAACCTACTAAAATGCTTATTTTGACTTTGCAAATTAAGCACATATGTGTAACTTAAACTATTGCTTTCATTCCAGATTTGTACCAACAGGGCTTCACTTCAATATTTGGAACTTTATTGAGATAAAGCAAAAACAGGAAAATATATGTTCTTGTAAATTTGCAGTCAATTTAGTGACTAACTTTGATGCATAAAACTTTAATATTAAATTTAATGTTTTAACAAAGTATTAAAATGTAATCCTTTAATTTTTTTTTTTTTGTAGTTTTTGGCCAGGTTTGAACCCACGAACCCCAGTATATGGGGCTAGAGCCCTACTCCTTAAGCCACAGGCACCATCCAATACTTTAAATGTTTTTAAAAATATAACTTTTCTCCATTATCCCCTAGCCTGTCAACTTCCAATCATTTCTCTCTTCTTAGCTGTTGATCCCATCCTCTCCTTTACAGAGAAATTAGTGTTCATTAGAGGGGTGCCATCAGCATCTCATCACAAAAATTGAAAAATCCAGTTGTTTTTCTCCCATATCACAAGGTTTCTCTTCTGTGCCAAAGCTTTAGAGTTCACTTGTTTCTTTCTTTCTTTCTTCTCAACATCGTTAGCTATCAAAGATGATCTTTCTCTCCTGTCTTCCCTTCTCCCGCTCTGCTATCTTGTCATCAGCATTTAATTATGGTTAATTCTCTTCCACACTACAAGCTGCTGTTCGGTTCCCTTTAATTCATAGCTTTGGCTATCTATCTCCCGATAGCTCTTCTCCACAACACAGACTTCATGGCTGATTTGACTCAACTCACTTTCTCATGTCCTCACCGACTGCTCATTTTCAAGCCAGGACTAATTACCTTCCATGTCCAGCACTCTGAGCAGAGAACTCTGCTTCCCAGGTCAGTCCTTGTCTCCTGGTAGCTAAATGCGGAGGACCTTTTCAGTGTTACCTATTTTCTCAGCAGCGCTGGGCACTGATTATTCCTGCATTTCTCTTGAACTAATCTGACTTCTCTGTCACTGTGGTGGCTTGCTTTACTTCTCATTTATTGAAATATTCCTTCTTAGTATCTTTTATACACTGTTTCCTCTATCTATCATTTAATATTAGATTTCCCCAGACTTTTATTTTAGGTCTTCTTCTATTTTCACTTTAAATTTTTCCTCATGTTTTAGAATGGCATTTATAGACTCAACTGTTCATAAATTTTCCTAAACTACTGCATAGACAAGTCTCCAGATCTCTAGACTAGGCATACAGATACTATACAATATTCTTAGTGGCCATCCTGTCCAGCACTGACCTCACCTTTCCCACAAACAAAAGTGTGTGCCAACTAAGTAAATAGAACCCTCCTTTAACTAGTTGTCCTGGTCAAATATCTGGGCATTGACTTTTGTTCTTCCCCATCTTTGTTCACCAAAGGGATTCAATCATCTACTAGTTCTACAGTTAAAAAGAAAAAGTCCCTGAAAATCACCTAGATTCATCAATTTCTCCATATCAGTACCACCCCCAATTCTAGTCTTGTTCTCTCCAATCTGTTTGCAAAAATGCAAGCAGGCTTAACTGTATAACATGCAAATATGAAATGTATGTGAAATTGTGGAAAACTTTTCAAAGTTTTTTATTAGTCTGAAGATAAAGAGCAAAATTTGCATTCTGGTTTGTAAGTTAATACATTTTCTATCTCATATAATAATTCTCTAAATTGAGCTCTTAGTTCTCTAACCATATTTCAATTTCTCACTTGCATTAATCTCTTTTTTAATGACATGTTATTATATATCCCCATGAGTTCTTTCTCTCTAGAATTATTTTGACTGGCACTAATTTGCTGTTCATTTAATTAATCCTTATTATTTAAGTCATCATTTCAAAATCATTTATTCTGGGAAGATCAAATTCACAAGTTTTGTGCTCCCTTTTCACCCTACATGGGGACTTCAGAACATTCCTGTAAACTCCAGAGTCATGACTTCTGCTTCCTACTTGACACTTTCACTTGGACTTTGCATAGACATTTAATGATTAATAAGCCAAAACAAAAATTCTTCTCAGAACCTCCCCCTCACAGAGTTTTTCCCAAAAAGTGACAATTCTATGTCTTCAAATTTGTAGGATCATTCTTGAATCCTTTTCCCCTTATACTGCACATTAATGATGGCTGTCCCTTTATATTCAGATCTTTGCCAACACCACTTCCCTCCTGGTCCAAGCCAACATTCTGACATGGCGTGGATAAAGATTTCATGAAAATAACTATAAAAACACAGGTAACAAAAGCAAAAATGTACATATGGGATTTCATCAAACTAAAAAACTTTTGCACAACATAAGGAACAATCAAACAGAGTGAAAACACAACTCACAAAACAGAAAAAATATTTGAATATTTGCAAACCATTCACCTGACAAGGAGCTAATATCTAAAATATGTAAGGAACTCACTCAACTCCATAGCCAGAAAACAAATAACATTGTCAATGAATATATGAAAAAATGCTCAACATCCCTCATCATCAAAGAAATGGAAGTTAAAACATAGATGAGATATTACCTCACACTCGTTGGAATGGCTATTATAAAAATGACAAGAGGTGGCAAGTATGGGGAGATAATTGAACCCCTGTACATTGTTGATGGGCATGTAAATTAGTATAGCCATAATGGAAAACAGCATGAAGCCTGCTCAAGAATTAAAATTAGAACTGTCAGATGATTCAGCAATTCTAAGTCTCTAAATATATCCAAATAAAATGAAATCAATATATCAGAGTAGTATCTTCACTTTCATACTCATTGCAGCATTATTCACAATAGCCAAAATATGGAATCAGGCTAAGCATTCATCAGCGAATGAATGGATAAAGAAAATGTGGTTATATACACAATAAAATGCTGTTCACCTTTAATAATGAAGGAAATCCTATTATTTGTGGCAACAATGATAAGCCCAGAGCACATTGAAGGAAATAAGGCACAAAAATAGCATATGATGTCACAGGCCAAATTTTAAAATGCAAGCTCATGGAAGCAGAGAGTGCAAGGGTAGTTACCAGGGACTGGGGGTTGAGGTGGGGTGGGGGTGAGATTGGGGAGATGTTGGTCAAGGGATATCAATGGTTTAATTTCAATTAAACAGGAAGAATAAGTTCAAGAGATTTGTTGTGTAACTTGATGACTATAAGTAATAACCATATATTGTTTGCATGAGAATTGCTAAGAGAGTAGTAGATTTTAAATGTTCTCACTAAGACAAAATGATAAATAGGAGAGGTAATGGTTGTGTTGATTACTTATCTTGATGTAGCTATTGTACAATTATGCATATATCAAAATATGTTATACACTATAAATATGTGTTATTTTATCTATCAAAAATAATAAACACAATATATTAGGAATATATAAATATTTATTTATAGAAACTTTTTTATTTCAAAAATATAGATGTCCATAATATTATAATAGGAATAGCTGCTAATAAAAGAATACTAGTGAGAATTTGTATGCAAGGCAAAACAGCTTACGGTGGCAACTAGCAAAGTCTTGTTTTATTCTCATTCCAAGATATACTCTGCCAGATTTCTTTTGCACCAGCTGGTGTACAACATTGTCAACCACATGTTCTTGGAGTTGCAATATGTCTTTAGGCCAAAGAGTAATGGAGCTGATATGATATTTGTAAAACTTTAAATTTAGTAATTATGTCTGAATTCTGGGCCTCACAGAAAAAAATTATGCTTCAAATTTATCAGTGAAAACTGCTTAATTATTGGCCAGATATTTTTCATTATATCATAGTTTTAAATTATTGAAATATCATATTTGAGTGAGCAAATTGTGGTAAGATGTTAAAGGGAGAAGCGATCTTCCATTTGATCTGTGAGATGATCTCTCATTTGATTTGCTATGAGCCATCACACACATGAAAGGAATGTGCAACTAGTCCCCACTTATTTATAGTAGTGAGGAGGACAAAACAGATAATTGTTAGATAATTTGATTTGTTTAACCTCGTATAAGCATTTTCTAAGTTCAGATTTGTTAAGAAGCAATCAGACTAAAATACTAAGCTACAAATACATAAAATATGTGCTCTCCTAGGACTTTTAAAAAAATACTTTTGTCATTATTTTAAATTCTCCATCCCGTTTTGGTCAAGGAGCTAGGAAAATATGTCATATGATAAGAATATAAAAGGAGATAAACTTTAAAGCAATTTAGAAAGAAAAAATGTTGAGTTATAGTCAAATTCAATCCTTATAGTTAAAAACTTAGTACCTGATATTTATCTTGGTTATGGCAACTGTAATTTAAATGAAAAATCCTTACATGGATCTAGTTGAGTTTTCTCTGATATTATGAACTAAAAGTATATTGTAACAGAGAGTCTAGGTGATATTTATGCATATAATTTCCCTGTAAATAACGACAATCTTGGTCTAAATTGCAACCCTGGAAAAAGATATGTTTATGTTTGTAATGAAATCTGTCATGAAGGTAAAGGAATGAAGTAGGAAACAGCCGGGCTGTTTTTCAAATTAAAGATTCTGTTTTTAACCTGCTTTCCAATGCAAAGAAAAGAAATTTTGCTTATGTGCCATATCGACAAGACTCCGAGCAACTGAATGAAATAACAAAGTAAATTCATTCAGGTCTGATCCAGTTAAAATAAAACTGAGTGAAGTATTTCATGTTACGTTTGGAAAATATTACCACCAAACTAACTGGATAGGTTCCTGGAACCTGGGGCCATTTTCTCATCTGGCACTGTGGTCAGAAGACTGTTCCAAGTGTAGCACTCTATCCCACTAGCCTACCAGCTTCTCAAAACCCACACTTTCTAAATAGGTTCTCGTGAATGAAAGAAGAACCAGACTTTTTCTTTGTCTATGACTTTGCTGTCCTGACAACTTCATGTTCTTATTTTATGTTAGAACTGCTGCACCTATTTCTCTTTACTTGCCTGCCTTTCTCTTTCTGCCTTTTTTCCATTCTGCAATTTTTTAAAAATACTTCATACATTAGAAATTGTTTTAATATCAATAATTTTAAATAATGACTTCGTGAAAACACAGCCAGACGTTCTAATTTTCCTGACAGTATGTAGAAACTTCTTTTTTATGAAGCTCTTGACTATTGTATTTGCTCTTATTTGTAACTATATGTAGTAGGGTTGCCATATAGCCAAAAAACACTTTTATTTATTCTTCTACCCTTCCCATAAAAGAGCATTTGGAATAGATTAATTGAATAAAATATTAAACATAAAAATCATACCAGCATTACCAGAGATGGATGATCATAAGTTGGTTATAGAATGTACCTTTTATAGTGAAAGGCATTA
The DNA here is from genome assembly GCA_963575145.1 of Galago senegalensis. Lineage (NCBI taxonomy): Eukaryota > Metazoa > Chordata > Mammalia > Primates > Galagidae > Galago > Galago senegalensis. The sequence continues at coordinate 15,672 of CAUYTI010131188.1, forward strand.
GCTTCTGGTTAAGCAATACACCAAACTAGAAAATTGTTCAGTAGATTACTAACTCCATTTTCCACTGTTCTGAACAATTAAGCATTCCAAAATTTGGGGAAGAGAGAAGGGCCAATGATGCAAACATTAGAGCTGACAGTTGCATGCCATATACTATGACTCTTTTACATGTGGAGAAGTATTGAGATTCAAAATCAGTTTAAATGCTGTTTGTGTGTGTTTGTGTATTTTCCATGGAAATCTAAATATCAACTTTTGAGTATTGTGAAAAAAAGAAAAAAGAATCAGAATATGTTTGTTCTCTGTACCCTCTCACCCAAACCACTTTTTAAACTATTTTTCTTGTATCACTGAGGATCTTTCTAATAATCAAAGATAAAATACCAAAATTGTCTACCTCATTCCCATGTCTAATCCTGTTCTATTTTATTTTTGTTTCAATTTTATTTTCTGTTATCTCTCAGTGCATCCTTACTATTGATTTATTGCCTTGAAGTTTGCCCATAAACATTGCCTGCAGCAGTGTGCACTGTGATCCCTAAGAATGGAGCCCTGAGAACTGTACAAGCACAACCAGGCAGACCCAATGGCAATAATCACAATAGCTACAGGTGTCTCTTTTGTGGCCCTACCCAATCCCCAAGAATCCTCTAGTCCTATACCAGAGTTTATTTTTTAGGTGAAAATTTGAATTCTTAGCTCCACTAATACATATTTCTTGTGACTCTTTACATAAGCTAATTCTCACCACCATCTGTTGATTACCCAGTTTGGTGAGCTGAAAGTATTTTATGATATGGCCTCACCAAACTACTTTGAGTTCTCTAAATAGCTTAGTAAGTTTCCTGCCTCTTATTAAATGGGTTATTCAGTCTGAAATGTCAATTTCACTCTTGTCCATCCAAAGAATATTTTTTCTCCTTCATTAACCCATTAATTTCATGACCTCACACTAAATAAAATCACCTTTTCTCTATGCTCCATCTACTGCTTGAACATAATTTTACTAACCCCCCAGTACACTGTATCATAATTGTTTTTTAAAGGTGGGCACTTCTCTCTCTAGATAGTGAGTTTCTTGAAGTCAGGAAAAGTACATTTCATCTTTGGATGAATTCCACATCACAGTGCTTCACCCATAATTGCACACTCACTGTTTTTTGATGAAATAGATTATACATATTATAAAACCTTAGTATAGAATGTTTCCCTTGAAGGGAAATTTTCTTTAGTAAACTTTCCTTGTTCTAAGCTTTATGATTCCTCCTTGCATCTCTTTTGAGATTAAGGAGAATTTGTTTGAATGCAAATGAATTTATGTTGCCATAGCTAAAGTGTAACAGTTTATTTATTGCTTCTGAAATCATTCCCTCTACCTTCCTGTTAAAACAAAGACACTTAGATATGTATCTTTTGTGTGAAAAAGTGTGTCCCCAAAACCCTACTTTTAATCTGCAATATGATTATGTGCCCAAGATAGCTGGATACTGTGATAACACAAAGCAAAGCTACACTAGAGCTTGAAGCTAAAGACAAATTCAATAATATCGATCCTGTCTATATCTGATTTTTTTGTTTTAGCATACCATTAATTTTAATTTTTAAAAATATTATTGAAGGCTTTTTGCACCCCTTAAATTTTGCACCCAAGGTCAATGATTAATTAGTCTTGCTCTAGGTGCATAGCCCTGAGTACTTATCTTAAATATACTTTTCCTGTAGACCTTATATAGAATTAAGCTTTGCTAATTTAAGATTTAAAAATCAGTTCTCCTGAAAAGAGAAAAATATGTTCTCCTTTTGCTTGTATGACCAAGTCTCCTTGTCATGAGTTGCTATATCTCACCAAGGACCAAAACAAATTAGACATTTACTGAAAGTGAATGCGGGGGGGGTTAGATTAATGATGACATTTCAGATTTCATTGGATTGTTTTATACTCTACTTATTCATGTGAAATCCTTCAGCAAAGCCACTAAGGCATCCTAATATCTTTATCAGTTTTGATTGTGAAATGTTTATAACATGTGCTTTGGAGAGCATGACTCAGATATGGGAGGTAATGGTGGCTTATGAGTAGAAAGTGTCTGGAGAGCTTGTTATTAAGTTTATAGCTTTATGCTCAAGGACTTCCTTTCAACTAGGAAAATTTTGTTTTCGGTTGTACAGTTTCAGAATACATGCAAGTAGAAAAAAATTGTTAACTTAGATTTTATGTATTTCTTATAAGAATCTAAACTGTTGACTTACCAATATTTAGTAATGTTTAGGGGAGTTCTTAATGCTTTGGCTAGAAGTCATTTTGGGGGAAGAAAGCTCAAATGATTGTATGTCCCTGTCTGGGGGATATCCCTCCTTATCAAATTGCCTTGCACTGTTTTCTCTAGTTGGAATTCCTGCCAAAGACTGTGCTGGCATTAAAAGGCAATTATTTCTCAGTCATAGGATCCTGTAAGATTTCCAGAACCACATCACAAAGAGAAATACAAACTTCCTACCAGCACTGTGCTTACTGGGATTATTTCATAGTGCAGGCCAGCCTAATGTTTTAGCCTACAGAACAACTGGCTTTTTGGCAAGAGGGGAGTTTCCAATATTTTGAAGAACAATTTGTACAAGTGAAAAACCTTCATCTCTACCTCTATATTTTAAAATTGTTCTTCCAAAAGTCCTTTAAAAATACTGTTGTCTCAGAAATGTTGTTTTTCAAATACTATTTGCTCTACCTATTTCTGTAGCACTTCAACTGTATTAACTTCACTGATAAAGCATAATATATTACTTTCCTTTTAATGTTATACTTATCGTTTTTTATTCATGTAATCAGAGTTTATTTATTTATTTATCTTTGAGACAGAGTGTCACTCTGTTGCCCTGGGTAGAGTGCTATCACATCATCATAACTCACAGCATCCTCAAACTCTTGGGCTCAAGCAATCCTCTTACCTTAGACTCACAAGTAGCTGGGATTATAGGCACACACCATGATAACTGGCTCATTTTTCTGTTTGGTAGAGAATGTGTCTCACTCTTGATAAGGCTGATCTCAAACTCCCAAACTTAAGCAATCCACCCACCTTTGCCTCCCAAAGTGCTAGGAATACAGGCATGATCCAACATGCCTACCTAATAAGAGCTTTAAATATAAAGGATTTCTTAGAAATCATCCAAATAAATGTCCTCATTTTGTAGAGGAGGAAACCAAAACTTCAAAACATTGAATGCCTTATTTAGTGGCTCTTATCTACTTAATGACAAACCTATATTGGAACTTAAGTCTCCTGTCTATAAGCGAAAAGTGCATCGATTAAATTTCCAGAATATCTTAGTGGAAATTTCAATACAACTTCACCAAAGATAAGAAGTCTTACAAACAGAATGTTCTAGTTAAGAAGGAATTCTTTTCCTGCCTATAGGGCAGCCATTAAAAATGGTATGTGCTACGGACTGAGTGTTTCTTTACCCCAGAGTTTTCAAATGTTATAACTCTATTCTTCAGTATGATTATATTTAGAGGTTGGGATCTTTGGACAATATACAAACACACATTCGCATATGCATGCATGTACACACACACATACTCCTCGTGTCTTCCATGTTTAATACTTTTCAGAGATACTACAATCAAAATATATATTTTTAAAGGGGAAAAATTCCAAAAATCAAAAACAATAAATATTTCTCTAATTCTGCAAATAGGTAGATCTGATAAATAATCATACAATGCTAGAAAATAATCACTATTTTGATAGGCTCTAAGTTTTAATCACTTGTCACTTAATTTTGAGAATAGAGATTTCACTGTTGTCTCCAAGGATAATAGGTAAGAAGTTGCCTTATAGTTATATAATATAAAACAATGATTCTACTGTTTTTTTCTAAAGCCAAATTATTTCTTCCAAAGTTTAATAGCTATATTTGTCTCTAACACAAAAAAATACTAGTAATTTTTAAATTTCAGGCTTCAAAATATTTATTTAGATTCCAAGTTACCTGAAAATGTACAATGTTTTAAAGTAAGACTTGAGTCTTAATTCAGTGCGGGACACAGTGTGATATGTTAAAAGTTTCTGCTTTGGCCAACCAGATTTAATGCAGTGCCTATAAGATAATTCAGGACTTATTTCTATGAAATCACAGGATGTATGTGTTTCTGGAGCTTAAGATGAGGGATGTAGGGTAAGGAGAATAATATGAAATTTATCTAGATAGAGATAGTAACCTAAACCAAAGGAGTGGAAAATATAGTGAAGGGAGTGTAATCAGAGTTAGAAGAAAAGGTCTCAAAAGACTATGTCCGACAGCAGCATCATAATTGGTAGGAACTTTAATACCCTGTTGAAAAACTGAACAGATCTCAGGGAAGAAGAACAACAATGTTTATGTCCAACATTGGACATAAACAAGGCTCTAAAAAAATAGAACTAACACACATCAACAGAATATTCTACCCAAAACTTGCAGTGTGTACATTCTTCTCATCATCACATGGAATATTTCCCAAGATATATCATACATTAGCACACAAAGCAAGTCTCAAAAAATTTATAAAAATCTAAATTATTCCATGTATATTCTCAGATAACAGTGGAGTAAAACTAGAAATGAATTCCAAGAGGAACTCCCAAATCTATGCAAAGTAATGGAAACAAAACAACTTCTTGCTGAATAAGCCTTGAGGCAATAATAAAATCAAAATGTTAATCAAAATAATTTTTGAACTGAAAAACAATCATGACACAAGTGTCCAAAATCTATGACATACAATAAAAGCAGCGTTAGTGTATGGCATACAATAAAAGCAGTATTTAGTATTTGTACTCCTAAATGCTCATATCAAAAAGACAGACCATGAATGAATAACTTAATGTCACACTTTAAGGAATTATAAAAATAAGAGCAAACCAAACTCAAAGCTAGCAGAAAAAAACAAAAAATACCTCAGAGAAGAAAAAGATGCAATTTTAAAAACTATGTATATATAAACACAAAGGATCAATGAAACAAAAAGTTAGTTCTTTCCAAAATGAAAAAGGAGATATCACAACTGATACATCAAAAATATCAAAGATCATCTGTGACTACTATGAAAACTTCTATACACAGAAATTAGAAATATGGAGGAAATGGATAAAATTTTGGAAACACAAGACCTTCCAAGCTTGAATCAGGAAGATATAGAAATCGTGAATAGAACAATAATGAGTATTGAGGTTGATATAGTAATAAAACTCTCCCAATAAAAAGAAATCTCAGACCCAGGTGGATTCACAGCTGAATTCTTCTATGCGTGCAATATACCCATTCTACTGAAACTGTTCCATAACATGGGGAAGGAGAGAACACATATATATATATATATGAACTCCTGAACTTATTCTGTTAATCCAATATCCCACTGACAACCAATTCAGGAGAGGATGAAATGAAGAAACAAAACTATAGACCAATATCCCTTATGCCATAAATGCAAAAGCAAACAATTCTGGCAAACAGAATTCTATAGCACATCAAAAAAATAATCCACATTGACAGTGAGATTCATCCCAGAGATGCCAGGATGATTCTATATCTACTAATCAATAAATGTGATTCACCACAAAAGCAAAATTAAAAACAAAGACCATATGATCACCTCAATAGATGCAGAAAAAGCACTCAATGAAATCTAGCACCACTTCATGATAAAAAGAAAATCCCTCAGCAAACGATCAATTAAAGGACCATATCCCAAAATAATTAAAGCCATATATGACAAATGCACAGCCAATATCACACTGAATGAGAAAAAGCTGACCCTAAGAACCTAGAAAAAACAAGGATGCCCTCTGTCACCACTTGTGTTCAACATAATAGTAGAAGTCCTGGACATAGCAATCAGGCAAGAAAAGAAACTAAAGAGAACCCAAATAAAAATAGGCGGTAAAACTTTCCCCTGTTTACTGATGTATGATCTCATACCTAGAAAGTGCTAAAATCTCCACCAAAAGACTCAGAGAATTTATATGTAACAGTAAAGTTTCAGGTTATAAAATTAATGTATACAAATCAGTAGCATTTCTATTTGCTAATAGGATCAAATCAAGAACTCAATACCATTTATTATAGCTACAAGAAAATAAAATACCTGGGAATATACTTAAGAAGGAGAGGAAAGATCTCTACAAGGAGAACTATAAAATACTCATAAAAGGAATCAGAGATGACACTAATGAAAAATATTCTATATTCATGTATTGGAAGAGTCAGCATTGTTACAATGTATATACTGCCCAAAGTGACTTACAGATTCGATGCAATTCCCATGAAAATTCCAACATTATTGCTCATAGGTCTAGAAAAAATAATCCTATAGTTCATATGGAATCAGAAATGACCCAAATAGCCAAACAAATCTTAAGTTAAAAGAACATTACTTGGCTTCAAATTATATTAGAAGGGTGTGGTAATAAAAACAGCATGGTACTTTATAGACTACATGATCTGTACATATATCTACAAAGGTAGACATACAGATCAATGGAACAGAGTAGAGAATCCAGAAAAAAAATGATGTAGCTATCACCAACTGATTTTTAAGAAGGCAGACAAAAATGTATACTTGGAAAGAATGTGCTATTCAATAAAATGCCCTATTCAATAAAAAGTTCAAAAGAATAAATAAATTCTTATAAAATAATAGAAGTTGATCACCATATTTTACTATATATAAAAATTAATTCAAGATGGATTAAAGGCTTCCATGTGAGACATGAAACCATAAATGTCTAGAAGAGAATGTAGGAAAAACTCTTCTAGGGTGTTGGCCTAGGCAAAGAATTTGTGAATAAGACCCCAAAAGCAAATAGAACAACTATAAAAATTAATAAATGGGACTTAATTAAACTCAAAAATTTCTGCACAACAAAGGAAATAAAATGGTAAATAGACAATCCATGAAATGGGAAAAATATTAGCAAACTATACATCCAACAAAAGGCTAATATTGAAAATCCACGAAGAACTCAAACAAATCAGCAGGAAAAATATAAACAGCCTCTTCAAAAATTAGGCAAAACACATGGATAGACCCTTCCCAAAAGAAGATAAATAACTGGGCAGAAAACATGAAAAAAGGCTCCAAATATCAGGGAAATGGAAATTAAAATCAAAATGAGATACCAATTTATCTGCATCAGAATGACCATTATTAAAAAGTTAAAAAATAATAGATGCTGTCATGATTGTGGTGAAAAAGGAACACTTACACACTATCAGTGGGAATGTAAACTTGGAACGACTGCTATGGAAAATGGTATGGAGATTCCGCCAAGAACTAAACGTAGACCTTCCATTCAACCAGCAATCCCACCACTACTATCCACCCAAAGGATAAGAAGTCATTTTATATAAAAGACATCTGTACCCTAATGTTTACCACAGCACAATTCATGATAACAAAGCTGTGGAATCAACCTAAGTGCCCATCAACTGATGAGCGGATGAAGAAAATGTGGTATGTGTAGCAGTGAGCTCAGGGTGAGGGAAATGTGCTCCTGTTGGAGACCCAGTTTGCAAGATGGGTCTCAAATCACACTTGCTTTCATGATTTTGAACTCTGTGCACAAAGAGGTATGGCTGTTTGCCGAGAATGAGGTGAGGAGTTGGTGAAATGAGAGGTTTGAGCTCTATATATGTATCCTCAAATGTTTTTCCATTTATCTAAATTTTATTTCTCCAAAAACCATCTCTTATTTTGGTCTCCCTCTCTCTCTTTTTTCTGGGCTACAGTTTTTTCCAAAAGTTTTTTAATTTTTCTGATTTTTCAGCATCTTCCCACTTCTTTTGCTCACTTTGAGTTCACTCTATGCCCTTCTCACTGCCCACCCCATCTAGGAAGTGGCCAGTCTCATAGAGTGTTCTTTCCCTATGTCCTATGTGGCATTGTTCATATCCCTTGTATGGAGGTCACTACGAAAGTTTTGAGACAGACTGTGTTGGTCCACTATTTAACTTGAAGAAACACAAGTCAACAATGTCCTTGATGATTCACCTGTGCAAGTTATAGCTTGCTCAGCTTTTAGGTGTGGCTAGGAGGGTTTCATTTGTTTCTGTTCATGAAAATTTTATGTTTCTTGTTTTTGTGTATCTCAAAACTTTCATAATGACCCATGGTATCACATTGGCCTTACACCTATAATAAATTGCCTGTGTTGCTGGAAAAGCTTTGTACTCAATCTTAGCCGCTCCCATCAACCCCTGCATTGTTGGCAGATTACTAAAACACTGCGTCAACTTGTCATTTCCTTTTGCTAAAACTTTCATTGTTTCCTCTGTGCTGACAGGATAAAATCCAATCTCTTATTGTGAAATACAAAGCTCTTTATATGGGCCCCAAACTACTTGTAACAAGTTATGTCCAACTAATGCCAACCAGATTGGTGATTTAAACAACAAAAAAATTATTTTTCTATCCAAATCTCACTTGGGTATTTGTATTTCACTACTTTTATCGGGCTTTTCCTGAGTTTGGAATGCAGCCTCAGTAAGGACCAATGATCTAGAAAGCTGACCTTTCAAGTTCCTTAGATTCTGGGACGTCTACCTGGAATATCTTCTCTCCATCTCCTTCCTTCAACTTAAATAGCACTTATGCTATTTACTGTTGATTTGGCAATATTATAACGTTTTTAATGTTTTCTATTGAATATTAAAGTTTAAGAGCCAGAGCTCAGAGTCAATTTCCTAAATTTAAAAGGTAACTCAATTCTATTTCAAATTGCTGACGTTGGCAACTTTTAAGATGTCCCATGTCTCAATATTCTCAATTGTAAAATGACTTCTTAGGGAAAAAAATCAAAAGAGAAATTTAGGTAAGTGTTTATGGAATATCTCAAACAAGATGAATGTTCAACATGTGTTATGGTTGATTATTACTGTCATCATTATTACTATTATGTTGTGTAAATTTTCACTTTTTTCTCAAGTAAAATTTGATGATTATTGTGTAGTCTCTCAGAATCCAGCATGCAGGCAAAGATAGAATCAGGGTTGGGACAGTCACCTGTCCCATCAGAAGACTCCTAGCTCTTCCTGCAGTTGGAAGACTTCCCAAGGCTGTGCCCCTTATTTTATTATGTGGGTTTGCAGCAACACACAGGCCCCATAAGTGCCATGATGCCCCCAGCCATTCTAGCCAGTCCCCTTCTACCAGTCAGAGGGAAGCACCCATCCTTCTACCAATCCTGCTCTGATACATCCTGCCAGCCACCGGCAACAGAGATGCAGGCTTTCTACCCACCTCAATCTATAAACAGGGCCTGACCTCCACTTCAAGATTTTCACACTAAACACTGCAGCAGACACCTGGGATGGGTATCAGATTCCACTGAGTGCCAAGGGCATCCAGGCAGACACCCAATCAACTTCCGCCCTGCCTGACCACAACAGCAGCAACAGCAGAAGTAGCAATGTCAGTGCCACATCTGGCAGCAGCAACAGAAATAGCAATGTCAGTGCCACATCTGGCAGCAGCGGCAGGAGCAACAGAAGCTGCTCTCTACCCCCCAGCCCCAGTCCCAGCATGGGGAACTCAGCAGACCCAGCAGCAGCAACAGGCAGCAGCTTCAGTCTGAACACCTCAACCACAGCTCTCCCTAACCCAGTCACAGAACAGTACCAAAACGTGTGATGCTCCTGAGCCACCTGGAGGGACTGCTTGTGCACTGGGTGCACCCTTTCCTCTTAATTCCCGACCACCTTCCAGGGCTAACTCCAGTAGGGGGAGGGTACTTCCCTCAGGCTCCAGTTTTAATGACTTTTCAGTATTTTTGTTAATATAAGGCCTTGAGCTGACGAGTTTTGTGTATCATTTTATATAGAGACCCCAGAAATGTTGCATCCTCTACACAAAGCGATTTTGTAAAGAAATCATGAAAAACGATGTCCAGAAATTACTCATGAAAATATGTAACACAAAAGTCTAAGGCATTCAGTAAATCATCAGTATTTATTTATTTACTGAGACAGAGTTTCACTATGTCACCCTTTAGTAGAGTGCTATGGCGTCACAGCCCTAAGCAACCTCAAACTCTTGGGCTTAAGCGATTCTCTTATTTCAGCCTCCCAAGTACCTGGAACTATAGGCACCTGCCATAATGCCCAACTATTTTTTGTTGCAGTTGTCATTGTTGTTTAGCTGTCCTGGCCGGGTTTGAACCTGCCAGCCTCGATGTATGTGACTGGTACCATAACCATTGTGCTATGGACACCGAGCCAATCATTGGTATTTATTGAATGATTTTTTATGCGAAGTATAGTGTTTAATGCAGTGAAAGCTCATGTCTTGATTATACAAACACACATGTGCAAATACATTTAACACACAGATGTGAGCACAATATGTCTACAGGGAAGCTATGTTATGCCTTCACCCATCAGACCTACTTGATTCTGATTTGCTGCCATCTCCTGAGAGACTGCAAACCAGAAATTGGAATTTTAGTCATCTTTCACTTCCCCCTCTGTCATCCTCTACTATCACAACACCCCTTCCTAACCACACGATCATTCAAATAATCGTCATCGTTTGTCAGATCCACTCTGCGGCACCTGGGCAGCCTCGTCCTTTGCTTGAGTCTCCTTGTTTCTCTCCTCTTGTCCTCCTAGGCTCTGTGACAGCCTGTAACTTCTCTTCCTGCCTTTACTGTAAGCCCCATCTACTCCATCTTTCATACCACCTTTGAATTTATTGCTCAGATGCCTATTAGACACTTAGTACATACTTGTAGAAGGCATTAAAGGCTTGAATATCACCAGTGGATTATGTTACTAGAAACACCACCTCTACTCTATAGATGCTTTGTGAAAATTAGAAAAATCTCTTTTTCCAGTATAAGTAAATAAATGCAAATAAATATATTGCAAAATTAAAACATAAAAGGTCAAATGATACTGCACAACCTAGTATCTTGTTGCTTCCAGAGCCCCTGGGTCTCTGTGTGCACACTTGCCCACTCACAAGTCCTGCCGTTCAGGAGCCCACACACTGACAGCAGCAAGCACAGTCTGCAGCCTACACCCACCTCTGGGACCGTATCACGCTTGCAACAGGCAAGGAACAAAAATGACTTTGGGGTTGCTCAGAGCATAGTTGCACAGAGAACAGCTGAATATTCTTGATTATTCTAATGAATCTGTGGGTGCATGTTCCCCTGAGCTTGTGCATGGCCACGTTTACAGTATGGAATTGTGTAAGGCAGGATTCTATTTCAGCGATTTAATTTTGGCAGCTAGAACTAGCCACACTTACTCTTAAACTCTTGTACAAGTAGTCCGTGTCTAAGATACAAACTTACCTTGTTAGAACGTCATCCACAGAGTTGCACTAACCTTGTGCAGGGCCCAACCCAACTGTTCACAGGCAAGGTTTTATGTTACCCTTCCATTTCTCCTTGTCTAACATCAAGATAAAGTCACCCAAACAACTTATGATATTGAACTTAATTGACAGTTTGGGCCTTGAGTACAGGCAGAGCCTCAACCACTGCGACTCCCACCACAAAGAAAGTCTCAGGCGTGAGGAACTACTTTTAGACTGTTAGGAAAGCAATGAAATAGTACAAGTGAAGTGCTACCAGGTCCACCACATGCTAGCTACATGACCTTGAACTTGTAAATTTTCAGTTTGATTTAGTTTAATGCAAATTTGTTATGATTATCTCATGCTTATTTAATTGATCAGCTTTCCACTAGTTAGAATATATATTGACTCTTTTTGCTTCTTAAAAATTCCTACATATGTATCAAGTAGGCATATTGAATAGTGATAATACAATATGAAAAATAAAACAATGAGTTTTAAAGCAATTTTAATTAAAATACAGTGGTTGTTGAAAGGCCTGGGGCTGATCAGGGAAGGTTTCAGGAAAGAGGTACCCTGTAGACTGGGCCTGAAAGGATGTGAACAGTGAGGAGAAAGATCACACAGAAAGAGCTTTCCAGTTACAGAGAAACACAGTGAAAACTAGGAACCTGTGAGGCTTATAAAGGGAAAGAGATTATTTGCACTGACTCATAAGGTGTAAGGAGAAAAGGAGAGGAAATGAATTGAGAAGGATTTACATCCAAATCTGCAAGTTCTAGTTTAACAAGGTTGCCCGTCATCCTATAGCTGATCGCAGTTTAACTGTTTCTTGGAGAGGATAGACAAGACCATTACAGAGCTGTACTTGAGAAATATGTCTGGTCGTGATGAGTAAGATAAATTGTCCAAAAAAGAAGGACTAGCTTTTTATCTTTTTTATACACGACATATTCTTACTCCAAAATTTTCTTTATGGGTAATCTGTGAGTCAGACAATATCTCCACCCCCATCTCCATACACACACAAACAAATTACTTTCTAATTCTCAGCATTTCTTCTTATGAACAAATTACCTCACACGGTATCTGCCTATGTTCATTATGTTAGGATTAAATAAATTAATACATGAATGTGTTCCAATAAGGCCTGACACATAGTAATTCCTCGGTAATAGTTACTGTTATTCTTAATACTTATTAATGTTTCTTTATTGTTCTTTCCCTCCTCCCCCCCCAAAAAAGTAAAGTGCAGATCTGTCCTATTTCCTATTTCTACCACCATGGCCATAGTTATGGTTCTTGTCACTTTTTAGATGAACTAGTGACCTCTCTTTTTTTTTATTTTTATTTTTTGAGACAGAGCCTCAAGCTGTCCCCCTGGGTAGAGTGCCGTGGTATTATAGCTCACAGCAACCTCCAACTCCTGGGTTCAAGCGAGTCTCTTGCCTCCACCTCCCAAGTAGCTGGGACCACAGGCGCCCGCCACAACACCTGGCTATTTTTTGGTTGCAGCCGTCATTGTTGTTTGGCGGTCTGGGCTGAGGATTCGAACCCGCCACCTTAGGTGTACGTGGCTGGCGCCTTAGCCGGTTGAGCTATAGGCGCCGAGCCAGTGACCTCTCTTTTAATTCTCATAACCTTAATCTAACTTTTCAGTCTATCCTCCACACCAGAGTCTGAGGCCAAGAACTTGAACTCATCCTTGACTTCTCATTGTTCTTTCTGACCACATCCACCATGGTCTGTATCATAACCTTTTTCCTCCACTATTACTCTGATGTGCTCCTAATTGGCCTCCCTGCTTTAATCTGTGGCCCCCACAATCTATTCTCATTTAACTAGAAAGATCTTTGAAAATCGTAATTGAGATAACAACATTACTTTACACAGTGCAAAGGCTCCCTTTCATTCCCAGGAAAAGCTAAAGTTCTTAGAATAGCCAACAACCGCCTAAAACACCCCAACCACCCTCCCACTCTGCACACACAGCTTACCACTTGCCTGTCTATTCTCTCCACCAGGTTGACAGCATCTGGTCATTCTAGCCCTCTGGCTACATTCCTCCATGAAACCAGGCCTTCTCTCCACCTTAAGACCTTTTAGCCAGCAGTTCTCTCTGCCAGAATGACTCCCACATATCCCTATGTATCTCCTTCACCTTTATAAGATCTATGCTGAGCACGGTCTTTAAAATTTCAACCAGTCCTGACTCTTTGACCACAGACTACTTCATCCTGCTCTGCTGACTCTAATATGCTGGGATGTTTATAAATTTATTACACTTAACCATTTCTTCTGTCTAGAATACAAGGCCCATGGGAACAAGGATGTTGTTGTTCAGTGATACACACAAAACCTCTAAAGAACTCCCTACCACACAGTGGTTCTTAGATTAAAAAACATTTGTTGAATTAATTACAATAATTTAGTCTTCCTCTATGAAAAAACTTTATAACAATATTGAAAAGAAATTCTTTGGGACATCTTAAATTTCCACGTTGAAGATCCATCTTGTGTAGTTCATTCAAATTGTACATGGTTTTCAGTTATGCTAACACTGAAAAAATAATTGGGCTCAGTGAATTTTATAATCATTGAAACCCAACTAATGAGATGTTGATCTTAGGAAGATACTAAAAGTGTTGAAAGAATAAAATAATTATAAAAATATTTATTCATTCAGGCTTCTGGAGCCAAGATATAGAAACAGAACACAACAAAAGATCTCACCTATAGATTAAATCTAGGGAAAAGATGGGCAATAGACAATTAAGGGAGCATTGAATGACATAAGTGTTAAATTAAATGATAATTTCAGAGACATCTAATTGTTATTGAAAAATAGACAAGAATGCAAGCCAATGCTGATGAGGCTGACTAGATAGTGAGGTCAGGAAACAATATTTGAGCTAAATCCTGACTGAGGAGAAGTCACCAGGGCAAATACCTGGGAAGAGTGACATGAGGAAGGGACAGGAAGGACACAAAGGCTCCCAGAGCAGCCTGGTCTATTTGAGGAACAAAGAGGACGGCTGTGGGGAGAGTGAGGGCACAGCCAAGAGTGCAGGAGGTGAGCGGGGAGGTCACTGAAGGTATCTCCTTACGTTTGGATAATTTCTGCGTTTATGAAGAAAATGCTTCAAAACACTTTATTTAGACAACTTGTATGTTTAATAACACACTTGCAGCCATTATGAAGCTTAGGTATAACTAACATTTTCTTGTTTAGCTTTTATTTTTGACCTGTGTTTTTCTGAAATGAAATAGACTCTCTTAATGTTAAATATTTTTTTTTTAAGCTAAATTTACTTTTCTGGAGCTAAAATGTCCTCTTTTATTTGATTTTTTTTTTGTCCAAATATAGCAAGAAAGCCAATGCTTTTCTGCATATAACTATTTTTCTGAGGTTTCAAAAGAAGACATTATTCTCTTATACCCTGAAGATTTATTTCTAAAACTTCTGTGAGGAAGGAAGAAAAACCACAGAAAATTCTGAAGCAGGAGATGAAAAGTAAACACAGTAGCTTGTTGAAATATGGTTAGCAAATGAGGAGGCAGCGTGTGGAAAAAGAACTGAGAGTTTGCTTCAGGCCTGGGAAGTTGTTGGAGTTAAGAACCCATGAACTGATAAGTCGGGAGGGAATGTTTCAGTGAAAGTCAAATAAATAGATTCCATCGGGAAAGGAAAATTGTGAGTCTGTTCAGTTGCTGAGTATCAAAAACATACAGGGCTTCTTACCCTTTGTTCTTTAAAAACACAACTCAAAATTAAATAGTTTAAAACAACTTTCAAAATGATCGTTAGCCTTTAATATTATTAAATTATACAAGATAAGTATTCAAAAATATTTTCTTCATTATCCTTTATTTTTTGGAAACATTAGCATGGGTTATAAAACACTCATGGTACTAAGGAAGGGTTGTAGAACTAAGACTTTAAAAACAAATGTTAGTGTCTAGTTATTTTAAATCTGTAGTTTAGTTCTTCAAGAATAAAGCTAACACCATTTAATTTTTCAAAAAAAACACATCTGTGTATGACAGTTTTCTATTCTAATTTTCTCAGAAATATAGTATTTTTAGAACATATCTAAGAAAACCCTAGGATAACAAATTATAAGTATCTAGATAATATATCTCAACAGCTCAGGTATATTTATATAAATTAGAATATAAGCCAAATAAGGTATATCTACACCATAAACCTGGGCAATTTATATATTAATCTTTACTTTAAACAATTTAAATATACTCTTTTTCCACATCAAAAGAAAATTTTTAAATCCTAGTATCTTTTATTTGTTTCTGAATTATCCTGCACCACTAAAATGTCTAAACTTATATTTGGCCGTATATAATGAAAATTTTGATAGTAGTTAACTTTAAGATGGGGGGAAAGCTAAAGGTGGAGCACAGTTGGAGGTTGGCGAGGTTCTCATATCTAATCCTTCATATTCTAAAGTTAATTGAATTTACTAATAAATATGTGCTAACTTGTTATCTTTTTAAAGACATGTAAAAATGTTATTATAAAAAACAGACACAGAAACTGCATACAGATGTTTACAGCAGCTTTATTCATAATTGCCAAAACTTGGAAGCAGCTAAAATGTTCTTTAGTCAGTGAAATATACTGTGATACATGCTGTCCAGACGTGAAAAGACATGGGGGAAATTTGAGTGAGTGTAACCAAGTGAAAGAAGGCATTGGAAAGGCTACATAGTGTACCAAGCTACATGACATTCTGGAAAGGGCTAAACTTCACAGACAGTGGAGATGGTGAATAGATCAGTGGATGGGGCAGTGCCTGTGGCTCAAAGGAGTAGGGCGCTGGCCCCATATGCTGGAGGTGGAGGGTTCAAGTCCAGCCCCAGCCAAAAACTGCAAAAAAAAAAAAAAAATTAAAATTAGGAGCTCAGTAAAAAAAGTTATTGACCTATGCACTTTTGTGAAATATATTATTTATTTTAAAAGAAAAAACAAAAAAAAAGAGTCATATACTACCATGTGGTCTTAAATTAATTCAT